>JAPPVO010000002.1:58196961-58399229 GCA_030407325.1 Camellia japonica
AGGCCTTCAGCTGCTATGTTAAACAAAAAAGGTGAAATTGGATCCCCTTGCCTCAAGCCCTTTTGGGTAACCACCTCCTCAGATGGGGAACCATTAACCAGAATTGAAATTTTAGCTGACATTAAGCAAGTCCTCATCCATTCCACCCATTTTGTCTCAAACCCAAACTTCCTCAACATATCAAACAAGTATCCCCAATTTACAGTGTCATAGGCCTTTTCAAAATCGAGTTTGAGTATAAGCCCACTTCTGTTGGATCTTTTCCACCAATCCACCACCTCATTTGCAACTAATATCCCATCAACTATATTCCTTCCACTCAAAAATGCAGATTGGGTTGGGCTAATGATACTAGGAAGCACCTTCTTTAATCTGCAGGCTAGGACCTTTGAGAGTATCTTATAAATGGAGTTAATGAGACTTATAGGTCTAAAGTCTTGGATGCTAGTTGGATTTTCCTTCTTGGGAATTAATGTTACAAAAGAGCAGTTCAGTCCCTTCACCAACCTACCGTGCTCATGGAATTCAGTCATAAACTTCAATATATCATCTTTCATGAACCTCCAACCCTTTTGAATACAAACCAAATTAAATCCATCCGGCCCTGGCGCTTTATTCCCATCACACTCTTTGATTGTATCATGTACTTCTGATTCAGAAAAATCCTGTACAAGCCATTCAACCTGAGAGGGTGCAATGGTTTGAAACTCACCACCAATCTTAGGTCTAATCAGCCAGCTCTCTGCAAAATGCCTCACCAAAATACCTTGCAATTTCTTTTTTCATATCTTCAGGTCTGTTAAAGATGTTACCTTTGATAGTGATGGAGTCCAATAGGTTCCTACTCTGACGCTGTGTAGCCATAACATGGAAATACCTAGTATTCCTGTCACCCTTAAGAGCCCAAGTTACCCTAGATTTCTGCATCCATAACCAATCCTTCATTTTTTTCAGCTTCCATATTTCTCCTTTGATCTCTCTTCTACTTGCGACTTCATGATCTTGCAAGGGTCTAACCTCAGCAGCCAAGTCCAATTCATGAAATGCATCCTCAGCTTCTTTAAGTTTGCAATCAACATTCCCAAACACCTCATTGTTCCAAACTTTCAATGTTTCTTTCAAAGACTTCAATTTGATCATTAACCTGAATCCAGCCCATCCATCCACACGAGTGTTCTCCCATACTGATTTTACCTTGCTCATGAAAGTGGGGTAAAGGACCCAAGCATTTATGAACCTAAAGGGCTTCGGGCCCCAATCTCTGTCATCTTCCATTAAGATTATTGGGCAATGGTCAGACACCAACCTTGACAAACCCCACAATTTAAAGTTAAACCATTCTAACCATTCTGGACTGACTAAGAATCTGTCCAGTCTACTCCACCTCTCACCTTCTTGAGAATTACACCATGTATACTTTCTCCCGATCATTGGGACATCTATTAATTCCAAATTATTAATAAATTCGTCAAACTCTAGCATCCCCCTATCTCTTCTGAGACACCCTTTCCTTTCAGCCATTGTTCTAACTTCGTTAAAATCTTCTCCAATGCACCAAGGTTTAGGAAACTTAGGTTGAAGATTGCCCAAAGTTTCCCACAGTTCCCTTCTCATAATTCTATCATTAGGAGCATAAACATTTATAATCACACAATCAATTACATGATGAATTTTACCTGATAGGATGATGAAATTCCTGTTACTGCAGCACTCACTCAACTCAAAAACCTCAGGTTTCCACACACAAAGCATTCCTCCAGCACTGCCATCAGCACCCACTTCCATAAATTCAACCAAATCTTCAGGCCAAAGAGTTTTGACAAACTGTTCTGAAATCTCAGATCTTTTTGTTTCTTGAAATAGGACCATGTCTACATTTTTCTGCCTTAATAACTCTTTTACTTTCCTCCTCTTCTCCAACCTTCCCAACCCTCTAATATTCCAAGACACTATCTTCATTACAATTAAAAGACCCCTATTTCACCTAAGATGCTTCTTCAAGCACCCACTCCTTCCTTTCTCTTTGGAACCTGGGCCAAATCAGTTTGTTCCATTGTGATAATTTTTTCAATCACCTCCTTTTCCTTACCTTCGAACTCAACCCCCAGAGTTTTCCCAATCTGTATTGTAGCTATTGCTTCATTTCTTAGATAAGTACTCCTGCTAACTTTCCTATTTTGAGATGAAGAAGATGATATAGCCTCAGCAGCAGCCTTAAAGATAGCTCCTCTGAGCAAACCATGCTTTGACCACACTATGTTTTGCCCCACTCTTCGTCTCCTTATCGCCATGCTACTCAGATTATCTTCACCCTTCTTTCTAATCTGCTGAACTTGACTTTTAGAGATCACCCTTTTTTGCTTTGACTCTATCCTTTTATGATTTGGTTGCCCAGTAGTTTCCTCAGGGCCTGAGACTACCTCTAAAGATGGCTGAGCTACTCTTTGGTAGTTAGAATTTTGGACATCCTCTCCACACCAGTCAAGCCTACCTTGATTCAGCCCCACAAATAATCCTTTGGACTGGACTTGGTCCAACACTACATTTAGGTTAATACTAGGCCCAATAACATCATGACTACTTATACTTTTCATAAAGCCAACTACTGGCTCTTTGAGAAGATTGCTTCCAGGATTCTCGGAAAAACAGTTGATCAAATCAAAGAGCACTACGAATCATTAGTTGAAGATGTTGAGATGATTGAATCAGGTTTTGTTCCATTACCTGATTATGAAATAATTAAGAATGATGGGAATGGATCAACCCTTACAGTACAAAACAACTTTAATTATCAACAAAGGAGGAAAGGCGGTCCTTGGACTAAGGAAGAACATGGGTTTGTTTCTCCAACCTTCATATATTTTGCCATTTATATGTCATTTGTTTTTTTTTTTTTAATTTCACAATTTGATTTGATCTTGACTTGAATGCCCTTGGCATTAAAATTTAAATTTGCATCTTATTCCATGAAATCAGGCTTAATGCAATGAAATGACCTATGTCTTCCGCAACAAGGGCCATCTATGATTTTAATATAATAGCTAATAAAATTAATAGCTAGAGTTCGTGATTTAAAATTTTTTTTTTTCATAATTCATGAATGCATAAGGTTATGTACCTAGAAAAGTAATTATTGATGTTCATCTCATATGTAATTATATGTTTTCGGCAACAATAAAGTTCTTTTTTGTTGATAAAAAAAGAAGAAGAAAAGTAATGTATCCAAATTCATTTTTTTATGGTGGTACATTTCTAATGAATCTAAAGCACAAATCAATTTTTCTCATTAAATTTTAAATAGAAATTCTAGATATGTAGCATTACTTTGTCGATTGATAAACTTCTAAAAAATTTCCATGAGCCTGTTAATTAACACCTATTCTATTCTTAGAGAAAAAATTATATAAGAAACAGGAGATAAGAAAGAGTAAAACTTCAATACAATATAAATCATGCCTTTATTTTTTATGCAAAAGTAAATCCATAATGATGGTCATTTTTTGTTTTTCTTTTGAAAGAAAGAAAAAATTGCTATTTTTACTCACTGCGGAGGAGTTTGAGTGTTCTGAAAATAAATTGTTGAGTGATTTTTGGCTTTAATTGATAATTTCCTGAAATTAAATGCATAGATTTAACCAAAACTTGATATGCAAGTCCTAACCTTTGCTTCATTGATTGATTAGGAAGAAGTCCTCCTACTAGCTATTGTTACCAAAAAAAAATAAAAATAAAAATTGAAAACTTCGGGATAGAAAGTTGTGGGGATAGAAAGATGTGGGTCCACCCTCTTCACATCGCTCTCTAAAAAATATTCCTGTTCCATTAATTTTTTGTGAACCTAACATAAGTGGTATTATTACATCCAATCAGATTCTCTACGGTCCAGTGGTTGTTCGGGTCTATTAGATGACTAATCTTATTTTGATAATTTAAATTATTTAATGTGTGAAATAATATTTTATTTTTGTAAAAAATTATATTGATCGAATATCAATAGTTAATTAATCAGATCAGATTTTGTCAACAAATTTTTTTTTTTTTAAATCATATTTATCATTGACAGAAATATGATTCGATCAAGTGACTATCGATATTCAATTTTTTTTTTTTTTTGATCGGTAAATGTTAGTTGTTAGTTATTAGATTAGCACTTATGGAAGAAAATCTCTCCACATTTGACAAAGCACCTAATTGCTTCCACTCCCTTAATTCAATCCCTCCCAATGAGAATTAAACCCATGACCTCCTTGGAACTAAACCCTAAGAAAGGCATGGTGACCAACTAAGTTAGACAAGTTCTACACATTAAATGGTTCGAGTTATCGAGATCTAACCTGTGATGAGCCCTCACAGGCCCAACACCAGAAGCCTGACCCTTATTACATTTCATTTATTTCTTTATTACACTTGAATTTAGTTTATTTTGCAATAATTAATATGTTATTGTTATATATGATTATGAACTTTCTTGATTCTTTCTATGATTTGATTTTCCTCAATCTAAACAGGAACTTTCTAATTGGATTGGCAAGGTTCGGCAAGGGTGACTGGAGGAGTATTTCCAGACATTGTGTACAGACTAGGAACCCGACCCAAGTTGCTAGCCATGCCCAAAAGTATTACATCCGCCTCCAGAAATCTAATGTTGCCCAGCAAACTGCCAATTCAACCATGGCTTTGTCTTCCCGTTCATCAAAGCCCGGTGATCGTGACACTTCCACCTCTGGCCAGTCATCTACCGGAATCCCATTTCATCCATACCAGAGCTCATAAGCATGAATTAATAATATGCAAATTCAGTGTGTTTTTTTACATATTTATCTTTATTTTTCTGTACTGCATTTTGTGTTTTAAGTGGTGTTCATTTTCTACTGCAAAACTGTTGAATCGAATCATTATAGACTTTGTGTGTGAAAATTGGATATTGTTGGAGACTTGAAGTTAAGTATTATGGAAGTGCTAAGACTACTTAAGGGTAACTATTGGTTTAATGGTTAAGACTTAACCTAATAACTTTAAGGTTATGAATTCAAATCTTGAGGCCATCATTTTGCACATTATGCTAAAGGTTAGGTGTGTACTCAATCTTTCATTCCAAACACACATTAATATGTACTAATTTGGAACATATATTAATGTGTACTAATTTAACGTTGTTTTTTTCTAAGACTACGTTTGGATGACCAACCATTGCTATCAGGAAGGAAACGTAAGCCTCAATAAATTCAACCAAAACAAACTAAAGTCTTAGTTTCTAATCAAGTAACATCAGCTATATGAATCATTAATTTTTATTGTTTAAGGTTCTGAATTCGAAGCCTAATTCACTCTTGATACAGTGTATTTAATTTGTCAATACAAAGTGCATATCTACTGTCTTAAATTTGTGAAGAGGTTTATAGAGGTAAAGAAAAAGGAAAAGAAAAGTTAATGAAGTAGATTTTGTTTTTGTTTTCCTTTTTCACTTTCCCATTTTTTTTTTTTTTCACCATTAAGTAGTGTGCATCTTATTGTCAACATAATAGATTATTACATGTAATATATATTGCAATATGTACATGTACCTTTCTCTCCGTTCTTTTTGTCCCAAATTTTGTCTCTCTACAATATATACAATGAAACTAAAAAGACTCATCGCATAATACACAAGTGATTTGGCACAACAAAAAAGACGATAGAGAATTCATAATCACATAACATTCCACTTCGTGTCAAATGTGGAAAGTGAGGGTTGGAAATGTGGTTGTTAAGAAGGGTAGAGTTGTTGATCTCTTGTCGACAGTTCGTGTTTTTTATGTGGGCCTCGGATGCTCTCTTCCTTGGCCTCCTTTTATTGATGTAAATTTAGTGTACTTCTATTTTAACTATGTTATCGGTTTAAAAATGGTATTAACTTGTTTTACATCAATAGAACTTTTCTTTCACTTATCATAAAAAATAAATAAATAAAATGTAGTGAAGCTAAATAATTTATTTTCTTTAGTAATTAAAATTACATAACATGTAGGGTTATAGGTTTCACTCTTTTGGTGTCTAAACCGAAAAACATCCCATTTCATCTTTGCTCATGCAAACCCTTGTTGACTTGAATCTCGAGTGACGGAATAATGGGGCCAAAAGCATTGTCGAAGCTCAGCTCTAGCGGATAGGCTAGCAGTAAGCTTGGCTATAACAAAACACTTGGCATAATGATACGAATCAGGCTTTAATGCGTTCAAATATATTGTCAAATTGTTCCGTTATATGCTTTTTTTTTTTAAATAGATAATTCGTTATTAAGTATTCTGTGCGAGTTTGAAATATGGTACACCTACCTAAAAACTTAACACATAAATCACCTCAAGATGAATATGTTCATTAATTTCATGTCCATGTATACCCTTCTAATGTTTGCTCTTGCAAACTCTAAAATTCTTTACTTAGGTTGTAAGAAATGATAGGGTTTAAAGTTTTCTTGCACAACCAGGACAAAGGTAGAGATCTTCCAGGAGGAGATTATACAGAGAAAACCAACCAGCATCACCAAAGTTGACTTTGCTCAATACTTTCACAATTACAATTTTACATGCCTCACATTTGGCTACAGAAATGAAACACACGTGTTCATGTGATGTAAAAATTAAATGTCACTCAAAAACAGGAAAATTACATTAAATTTTCGAGGTGGTTGCGTGTTGTTGCAGCAAGGTGGTTTTGGTTTGATTTGGTTTGCATGGCCTCTCCAAAAAATTCTATCTTTATTTGTATTTTTCTTACATGCTTCCTTCTCTGTCAATTACTATGGATTTGTGTTTTTCTCTCTTTTTCTTTCATTTTATTTTGTAAGCAACTCACTCAATAGATAAATAAGATGATTTCTCAAAAAATATAATCTCGACACATACATATATATATTAAAAATTATAAAAGGTTGTAGTCCAACAAACGAAACGCTTGTTAGAATGGAGTTTAAATAGGGTAAGGTATATGTTACCTTATCCCAATCAAACTTGCGCCGCTAGAAACAATAACTGAATAGTTAATAATAATGATGATGGAAATTAGAATTTTATACCTATTTGAGGTTTGATACCCATTGTCCATTGTAATTATTATTCGTTCCATCCAAAGAAAATTGGTTTACAAAATTATTTTTAATTTTTGAAAAAAAAGAAAAAACTATTTTTATGAGTTATTTCATAGAAACTTCAAGTACTTCATCAATCAATTTATAATTTTGATTATATTAAATTCATAGATATTAGTCATTAAATCGTTTTCATATTTTTTTGAAGACAAAATAAACTCTTCATTGACATAGGGTGATGCTACTTTGACTTTAAAATTAAACTTACTTTTAAAACTCAGTGATATGGCAGTCTATTAGAATATTTAAGATAACTCTTTCTTATTTTCTCTAATTATCGATCAATTATCGTAATTATATATTATTAAGTCTAAAAAATAAGTATAAAAAATAAATTTGTATATCATTTTCTTTTACAAAGCCTTGCCAACATTGCTTTATTCATTTTCTCTTTCTTTCTCTTGGCCAAATCTCTTCTTTAATCTTTTGGGTTCTCTCTCGTTTTTGTTTTAAGTTATTGTCTCATTTTGTGCAGCTAAATAAAACCATATCTCGCAAGATCCTCTGTTATTTATAACAAGTAGATGTAACACCGGGATCCATTGATTTTGTTCATGCCCATTTTCGTAAATTCATCAACCTTTCCATCCTATAAGTAACCAATTGACGGACTCTGAAAATTTGGAAAATGACTAGAGATCCAAGAAAATGAAGAAATGCTTCACAACAACTCTCAGTTGTGTGCTAGCTAGCTAGTTAGTGATTACCACTCTCTCTCTCTCTCTCTCTCTCTCTCTCTCTCTCTCTCTCTGATTATACACACACCGTTTTCTGTTGGTATGTAACCCTGGATATACAAGAAATGGAATGGTCAGACGTATATGAACCAACTTCTTCAGACTCTTATTTGCTGTCATCTTTGACACCCCAATTTGAAGTTGATGATCAGCAGTACTCTAAAGAATGGACTTTTGAAGAGAACAAGTTGTTTGAGAATGCTTTGGCCGAGTTTGGCCCAGACTCTCCAGCCTTCTTCGAGTATGTTGCTTCCAGGCTTCCCTGCAAGTCCATGAAAGAGATCAAAAGGCACTACGATAGCTTACTCGAAGACGTGGAGATGATCGAGGCCGGTCTTCTTCCCATACCCAATTATGTGAACACCGAGGGAAGTGAAGGAGATAACAATGCAGAGATTAGTAGCAAGAATGATCAAGAGAAAGGATCTCCGAGTACTAAACCTGCTCAAAGGACGTGCCCCAGTCATCTGAGGAGAAAAAGTGTTCCATGGACTGAAGAAGAACACAAGTATATATACTCTTCATAAGCCATTAATCTTTAATTTCCTTTTTGAAAGTTTTGGTTTGGTTTGGAGTAGTACTAATGTTTGTTCCTTTGTTGAACAAGGTTGGAAATTCACAGCTTTATATGTTTGCAGGTCTTGGTGGATTTTCAGTCTAATTTGTTAAGAATTGCAAGCTTTGGTTACCCAAAAAAAAAAAAAAAAAGGGAAAATTTTGCATGCTAGGTTTTTTGTGTTAGATGAGATTGATCTTGGTGCTTGATCAGATTATTCTCTAGTTTTCTTGGTTTTCTTGTGACAGTTTCATCACTTTCATTAAATCTTATAATTGAATTCAATGAGTTTAATTATGATGTTTCCAGTTATATTCAAGTTCTTTGATTGAGATCTTCTTCTCTTATTTTGTCCTCTCCCCCCGCCCCCAGGGTACACAATCTTTTTTTAAATGTGAATTTGAATGAAGATTGGACCCTTAAACATCTCTCCCTGATTTATTATTATTTTGGTTCTTTTCATTGTTATGGGCATTTCCTCTTTGTTGCATTTAGCCCATTATTTGTTTTCTTGTTTCAATTTTTATTTTTATTTTTGTCTGTTTTGGGCGTGTATGTACATGTCTGCAGGTTGTTCCTCATGGGACTAAACAAATATGGAAAAGGAGACTGGAGGAGCATATCAAGGTACTATGTTGTGACCAAGACCCCAACTCAGGTTGCTAGCCATGCTCAGAAGTTCTACAGGCGGCAAACCAGCAACACCCCAATTGACAGGCGCCGTCCCAGTATCCATGACATCCGAACCGTCAGTTCCTCCTTTCTCCCAATGCCTGACAGGCGCAATGAACTACTACAGCTGCCCGTTTCAATGCCCAATCTCTATGATGCTAACTATGGCATGGTTCCGAGCACAACAACAACAACTTCGCTACAAAGACCCCGGTTTTCCCACCAGGACCTAACAACAACTTCAATGGTTGTGAACTGCCCAACTTTGCTGCGGAGACCCTGGTTTTCCCTCCAGGACCTAACAACAACTTCAATGGTTATGAACTGAACAACTTGGCTACAGAGACCCTGAATTTCCCACCGGGACCCTCCGCATTCCCTATGGCCAACTCCATGATCAACCAGCCCACCGGCTCGTACCCTCATCCATCGTACCAATTCCCTTATCCAATGAACTATCCTTGACATCAAACTAAGCTTTGAGACACCGACCAGGCAGTGCTGTTGATCTTTTCTTTTTTGCTTTTAATGTTGGAAAAACTTAAGATGAAATGAAATAATATAATAACATATGTAATAACTAGCCTTATCAAGGCTTACAACCTCAGTTAATTAAAGTCTGATTTGCAATGCAACAGCTATCTTTTTTCTGATTTCCTTACGCTGGATTAACTGTGTGAATTAACATATATACTGCAAAAAGTTACTACATAGATTCAAATAAATGCTATCAAATGAGAGGAAACTTCTCACTCTTATAGTCTTATTTTAAATTTTTGTAGTTCACATATATAAAAACTTTCTAAAGATCTTTTTACTTTCTAAACTCAGTAAAATCAACGTAATGAGTGAAAATCAGCTATCATCTGTAAGGAGTTTTTAAAAAACAAAACAAAACAAAAAGTACTAATTTCCCCTTTTTTGAACACAAAATTGTGTTTAAATGTATGTGCTTTTTTCGAAATTTCGCATATAAAATCCAGTTGGAAAATTTATATATATATACATAATTGATGCGGGCATTGCATTTTTAGTACATTCGTTATCTGTCTAATAATAATTCCAAGGAAAGATACATGGGGAAGTTATAAATCAAGTCAATTTTTCAAAAATAATTACATAGACATGAAAAAATTTATGACTTTAATAATTAAAATTTACTATTAATTTGGAAAAAAAAAAAAAAAAATCAACCTTCAACTGATTTGTTATTTCCCCAAGATACATTTTTATTGACATTGTTACTATATAGATAGTATAATACTTGTAAATTAATAGAATAACAATTGACTAGACACCCTCATAAGAGATGGTGGCTGATATTGTGAAGAGTTTTCTTTGAATAAACTTGAAGAATAAAAAGCATGTAGCTACTATGGAATTAAGAAATACTTTTCGTGATATAACTTGGTGAATAAGGGCATAGTCAAAAGAATCTTAGGATGCCTCGATGAATGTCGTTATGCAATTCTACTTGAGGAACATAACGTGCAATCATTATCATGCCCATCAAAATTCAAGATTCAGGTGTTTTTGAAGAAGAAGAAGATTCAATAGTGATTTTTCAAGAAGAATATCGTCTCATGTCGTTTGGATATTGACAAAAATCACAAAGTTGAGATTTTCGTTTTTGGTTGTACGCACAATATGATTTCACATGAGGCTATCAAATACTTGGCCTTTAAAAGTGTAAAAACAATACTTCTACGCTTCATTGGTTTCCTGGTCCACAAAATTATACGAGTAAGAAATTGTAAAATAACATGAGAAAATTATAAGCGGTTAGAGGATAAATAAATTAGAGACATTTCAAAGCAACACATGGTATAGTTAACAAAGAAGAATAATTGCCATAAATTGTCAATAAAGGTGGTTTCAATGCGACACATATCTTCCATTGAACTACAACGTGATGTCGATGGATATCACAACAACTTACTTTGTGGATGGTTGTGAGATTGATTAGAAACAGTTAATATGATTAGAAATGATTGATGTATGGAATTGTTTGAGATAATCTAAATATGTGCACTTTTAACTTTTCACAAAAAGATATGTAGAAAAAAAATAAAAAAGTAATGTGACATAAATAAGTATACTTATCTAAATATAAGTACACTTATTTAGGAGATGACAAACAGACTCTTAAGCGCTAGCCATGGTAATGCATCCTCAAGTCATACAATTCATGCATCCTTATCCTATTCATAGTAGCTTGACGGAGTGTTATGACTAAGAAATTGCACTTTTGGCAACTAAATTTTTAGTCGCCAAAAGTTAGATTTTAGTCACCGAAAAGTTTTTCGACTAAATAGTTTGGTCACCAGCTTGGTCATGGCAAGACGGTCGGGGAAGATATTGGCAACTAAAAAAAATTTAGTCATCGAAAGTCCTAAATTGGCGACTAAACAATAGTTGCCAAAAGTAAAGATATTGGCGACAAAAAAAACTTTAGTCATTGATAGGCTAAATTGGCGACTAATCTTTTAGTCACCAAAAGCTTTCAAAAAAATTTTATATCTCATTTTCAGCGACTAAAACATTTAGTTGCCAAAACTAAAATTATTTAGGATGACTAATTTATTTAGTAGCCAACCAGTTTTTTTTTGTTCATCTTATTTTTTTTAGCTACTAAATGTTTAGTCGTCTAAAGTATAATTTTTTTTAACTACTAAAAATTTATTCGCCTAAAGTCTATTTTTTTATTTGGTTACTAAAATTTTAGTCGTCAAAAGTTTTTTTTTTTCATTTTATTTATTGTTAGCTACTAACTATTTAGTCGCTAAAAATATTTACTGCTTTTTTGGCTACTAATTATTTAGTTGCCAAATACATGATATTTTTTTTTTTTTAATTTGTCCATAACTTGTATGTATTTCGTGCAACCTATACCATGTATATAAACAAAACAATACATATATTATCAATCATTTCGCAATTTGCATCCATTTCACTTCTAATCATCCAAAAAAGAATAACTTTTAATGTCAAATTCCATACAAACTACGTATAATCCAATCTAAAATAATAATTCCATACAAAACAGAGAATCATACGAAAATCATTATATTCGTATAGACTCTGGGGATGACAGTGAACTTTTGAAAAGTCTGTCCAATATTGAACCTCATTTTCTAGAGCTTTAACTATATCCTTATCTTGAATGTCACTATAAAAAGTGATGAAATACTGTATTATTCAATTCATTACTTCAAAATAGATTGTAAACACATTTACATGGTGTATATATACACCTTTAGAAACAGTTCTAACTAACTCAGTTACAACTAACTCTTTGCATACACTCTAACAAACTCTAACTGATTGATGCTATGATGAATGAGATACTGTGAGTGCATCTGTATTATTAGTGATGCTAAGGGAAACATTGACAGCCAAAAACCCTAAGTTGAGAGTAATCAGGAATGGAGTGAAACAACAACTCAAAAGGAGATTTATGAGCAAGCTGAGATGAAGGCAACCTGTTGATTAAAAAAGTAGCCACAGCAACGGCATCAAACCAGTACTTAATAGGCATAGAAGCATGATGTAATAATGCAATAGTGGTATCAACTATATGCCTATGCTTTCTCTCTGCAACACCATTCTGAGATGGTGTGTAAGGACAAGAATGTTGATGAATAATGCCCTCTGAAGCAAGAAAATGAGCCATTTTGTTATTAAAAAATTCAGTTTCACCATTTGTTCTAAGAATTTGTAAAGAAGTCTGAAATTGTTTTTCCGCATATGCTTTAAACTCAATGAATTGGGAACAAACCTCACTCTTAGAAGATAAAGGATAAATCCAAGTAAATTTTGAAAAATCATCCACAAAAAGCACATAAAATTTGTAAGAGGAAGAAAACTGAAAAGGCCCCCATACATCACTATGAATTAAGGAAAGAGGTTGATTGCTAGTAGAATTAGACAAATGAAAGGGAAGCCTATGGCTTTTAGCAACACAGCAGTCAACACAATTTGAAGAGACTGTCTTATGTGCAACATTATTAGAAACAAAAGACAAATGCTTCCTAAGATGAGACAATTTCAGTAAACTTGGATGACCAAGTCTATTATGCCAAATGTCCTCAGTAGCAGAGGCTGAGGAATTCTTAGAACTAAGATGAGCTTGTGGAAAACATGCAGCAGCAGATGGAGATGGAAGAAAATGGTAGAGACCATTGATGTTAGTTCCTTTGTGAAGCACTCTCTTCGAATGCTTATCCTGAATCACAAAGTTAGCATCATCAAATGTAATAAAACAATTGTTATCTCTGGCTAATTTGTAAACAGAAAACAGATTTGAAAAAATAGAAGAAGTGTGAAGCAGAGTGTTTAATTTGAAAGAATGGTGAGGAGTAGGTAAAAGCCCTTTACCAGTGTGTTGAATTGGTATAGAATTACCATTGCCAATAGTAATTTGATCAGAACCTTGGTAGGGTTGGTAGCAACTCAAATTACTCATATCATTGGTAATATGATCAGTGGCCGCAGAATCAAGATACCAAGGCACTGGTGCAGAAGATGAATTTGTAACCGAAGCATTGGAAGAAGCCACAAATGCTTTGGAGTGTTGAGAAGCTTGTGAGGAAGAACCAGAAGAAGAATGGAATTGAGAATCCATTCTATACCAACAATCAATGGATATGTGACCAAAACCTCCACAAATTTGACATTGAGATTGAGGAAAAGAAGATCTGCCTCGTCCGCGATTAGCACCACCTCTACTATTATAATGATAGCCTCTAGACTGAAACCGGCCACCCCTATTGCCTCGAGACTGAAATCTGCCTCCTCTGTAACCGGAACCACGAGATGGAGAGTTGCCTTTAATAGAGGAGAAGGCAACTGTTGGATCAGAAGAAGACTTCTTGAGTTTAGCCTCCATATGGATTTCTTCATAACAAAGAAGAAAAGACACTTCTTCCATAGTAATAAACCCAGATCTAGCTCGAATGGAAGTAGCGAATGCATCATATTCATCTGGTAATCCGTTTAGAGTTATCAACACTAAATCTTCATCTTCAATCAACACCGAAACAAGAGCTAACTGATCAATTATTTCTCTGATTTTTGCAAGATATATAGTCATTGAATCATTTTTCTTAGAGACACTATTCAATTGATTCTTCAATTGATGAACATGAGATCGAGAAAATGAAGTGTAACGCTTATGCAAAGCAAACCAGACTTCAAAACAATGATTGCAGTGTAAAACCGTGGAGTAGATTGATGGAGAAAGAGTAGCAGTCATGCAACTCAATAGATGTGCATCAACACGATTCCATTTCACTCGATCCGGATTGGAAACACTCTTACCTAAAGCATCAAGAATAGTTAATGGTGGACACGAGCTTGGATCATCAACATATCCAAGAAGCTCTGTAGCTCTCAGAATTTTCTGCCATTGTGATTTCCAAATCACAAAATTTGATGTATCAAGTTTAACTGTAACAAAGGAGGATAGATTGGAAAGAAGCAAAGAAAGATCTGGAGGAAGTGTAGAACCAGAAAGCGAAACAGCCATGGATTTCTGTGCTCGGAGGAGCTCAAAGCTCTGATACCATGATGAAATACTGTATTATTCAATTCATTACTTCAAAATAGATTGTAAACACATTTACATGGTGTATATATACACCTTTAGAAACAGTTCTAACTAACTCTTTGCATACACTCTAACAAACTCTAACTGACTGATGCTGTGATGAATGAGATGCTGTGAGTGCATCTGTATTATTAGTGATGCTGCAGCTATTCTGATGTAGTATCCTTATCTGATATAGTTAATATCTTATCAAAAAACATACTTCTCACTGTTGTTACCATTTGTCATATGTGATTTCTCCTGCTCCTCTTTGTATAAACTTTGCAAAAATAAGTTTTTCTTGCAAGGTTCAAATACATGAGTAGAGAGATCAGCAGTCTTACATGTTGGCAAAGTGAATATTAGGTCCTAGTCATTAAAACTCAACTCTTATTGATCCAATCTTTACATTCAAATGGACAAAGAGAGACACCTACTATATGTATAATAAATCAATAACACTACATAAAAACTCACATTATCCCAAAACAACACAAAACCCCACATAATTTTCCATCACCACCATTCCAAAATGAGCAAATTTCACAAAACCCTTGACTCCCAAATCTATAACCCATTAAAAAATAATGTTTTCAGAAATTCCAAACAAAAATACAGAAATTTCAATGAAACAAATTGATATCCACTCATCATATCAAACATATCAACTATACAAATCGAAATCAATAGAAATCATCAATTGGGACATTAAACAAAAGATTCAAAGCTAACCTGTCAGTGAATAGCATTCCAACACACAAGCATCCAATACTCATTCAATAGTTAGAAAGCTCAATTAAGAACCATTTCGAACTATGAGTGAACTCAGGTCAAGTGATTAAGAGCTTTGACCACCTATGGATGCATCACAAATTTCTCTTCCTCACATACTTATGTAAAATTGTAAACTTACAGAAAATGTTTAAATCTTGAACATGGTCTGCAAATAGTCCACAAACATCACTCAACAGCCACAAAGTTTGCTTAATGATCATCACAAAGAGTTCCAATGGAACTTTGTAACCTGTTAGACTACTCTTATTACACCATGGAGCATTAGACTTTCATTTTACCTGTAGAACACAGCTAATGCCATTGTATAATTACAAACTCGCTTTATGTAATCTCTACACTCAAGTGCATATTTCAATCACTAAAGTTTTGATATTTAATAGTTTGCTACTCAACTCGCTGTTAATGACAGACTTTGAACTCGTATATAGAACAACCTAGATCTTATTCATTTTTTACTCAAATAATAATTTCTATACATTCCCCATTAATTCCACCAACCAAATGAATCAAATCAACCATAAAATTCAAACTGAAACTTTAACAAATAAGACAAAAATCATACATCTACTAAATTGAATGCATTTTGGGTCTTTGGAAAAAAAATGAATCATTGTCATACAATTTTTACCAAAAGCTATTGCAGTAAAAATCAATCACATACAACCAGTGTTTCAGAATATACCCTACACAGACATACACATACACACATACACACACACACACACACACACACATATATATAAATATTCTTGATTTCATTAATTAATCCAACCGAAAGGGGGTCATAGGGAGGGTCATCAAATATTTTTTCAGCAAGAAAAAGTATACTATGGACAAATATTTGAATTATGTACATACCCAGGTTCAAAACAGAAAGCTGGACCTTCAAGTCTTCAATTTTAGACTCCATTTGCTAAACAAAAATATAAAAATGATTTATCTTGTAAGAGTCTTTAAGATATTTGTTTCTTGAAAGTTTTCAATTATCTAATCATTTTCATTGTGAGACACATTATTCAGGTTGCATTCAAGTCTCTCCATGGCCTTCTACTAATCCTTTTGACAACTTCAACTAATCAAATCAGTTGGAGCATTGATTAGTTTAGATATAACATCAGGAAATCATATTAGCTAAACTCCTCTTATTTCATCTTTAAAATAACTCATTTCTAATTTTCCATTATAGCACTTGTATTGCCATTCATGTATGTTGAAATCCTCATTCAGGTCATAACCACAGAAGTGCATTAAAATCAATCAAAAATATGACACAGTAGAACAAAAACTTACAAATTAGCTGATCATCACTATTGCAACGTCTTCTTTTGTTGTGAACTCCTTGAATGCTTTTTCAATTTGCTGAACAGTTGTTTCTAAGCCACACTAAAAGAACATCTATAAGCCAAAATAAGAATATCCAAAAATTCAATTGAATTGAAATTAACTCGGGGGAAAGGACAGATTCTAATTCCATAACTAAGGATACAAGGCAAGAACAAAAATTTCAGAATGATATAACAGCATCTAAAACCCATGTAGTTTCAAGTTCTCTCTCTCTCTCTATCTCTCTCTCTCTCAACAATTTTAAAGCAAATTTTGAATCTCCTTAGCTGCTCATTCTGTTGTAGAGAAACAAAATCTACAGCATAAATGACAAGAGTAACTAGTAGGCTTTAATAAGGCAAAAAAATTGCAAAACTCGCAAGACGATCGTTATGGTGACAAAGTTCACATCTCTTTTCATAATCTTTTTGGTAAAGCAAAGTTCTAATCTCTAGAGAATATATCAGTAGAATCCTGTGCTTTAAGGTACAATGACACACTTATAAAGGAATTGACAAATACCACATGTATAATGTCAAACAGACCTCTCAGCCCTCACAATTCCTTCCATTCCGTTCTTTTCCATAGCCTACAAAGCAGCTAGACTATCAGATGCCACTATGTTGACTCCATTTCCATGAATTGAAGTGAGCATTGCAAGCTAAATTAAAAAAACAAGCCCAAATACTCAACTCAGAAGTAGAGGTTGAAATAAAAATACAACAAGGAGGGATGATACCAACAATCAATAACAAACCACACACTTCAGCTCACTCATTAAAATTTCGAACCTGCAGCATTTTACATCTCCAGATTTGACAAGAGTAACAGAAATCCAACACAACAATGCCTAAAACATTAAAATTTCAGAACATTTGGAGCTCAAAAGCATACTTGAGTCCACAATTAGGTAATTTGTCTTTCTCCGCAAGTCCACATTGCCTACTCCATCCAAATAAAAGAAAATAATTCATTATCAAGAGAAATGAAAAGAAACCTATATATCAAGGCAGTAGCGTAGTCAGGAATTCAGTGAAGATGGGGCCCAAATTAATGACAACATTAATTTTTTTATTTTTATTTTTATAATAAACAACAATGAGATTACTAAACTTAAATATTAAAAGTTCATTTGGATAAATGTGAATTTTAAATTAAAGGATTTGAGATTAAATTTTATACAAATATTGTGAAGTAACTATTTTATATGTGGATTAGAAATTTAAAAAAGAAGATAAGTTGAGATAGAAATGATATATTTTAGTAGAGAAATTCTATAAAACATACTCAAAAAAAAGTGTCTATCATATGTCGCAATTATGATCTTCGTAGTGTTTAGTTTTAATACATTATAGTGTTAGATATAATTTAGTTATAATTTTTTGTGGTTGTTATATTGGTTATGACCATATATCAAGTAATAGTTAGTTATGACTAATTATGATATTAATTATGACCTATTGTAATTTCTTTTCTTTTTTTATTTTTTATAATTGAAGATGTGTTGCTTGATTATAATTTATATAATGGTCATTTTAGTTATGAATAGAAAGAAACATATGGAGGATAAACTCTACATATCAAATGTAACTAACAATCCAATAAATTATATATCTTCATTGAAATTAATTATGTTTGCATGTCAATAATAATAGATATCACCATTTGTAGACGTCCCCGAACGCCCCGGGAGGATGAGTCCCGTTCTGTTCATTTGGACTCACTACAGTTCAGGACTTAATGTCACGGTCCTGTATCAAATCTCACAGAGTGCAATGCAAGACCGATGAAATCATCAAAAAGTCCAAATCCGACAAATCGTTTTCGAAAGCAGATTTTTTTTTAAAGAAGTGCCAAACATGGACTGCTTTTCCAGATACAGAGTCGCCACCTAAATATTTATTTTGGGGGAATTTAGGAAACCCTGACTCGTTGCCTAAGGCCACGTGTCCGTTATCACCAAAGTTGCCTCGGCTCGGGAACTTGGGTACGATTGGGGAAGGTCACTTCGTGAGCACCCCTGCTCGCCCAATCGAAGATCGGCCTCTACTAACCATGATATCTAGTTTTGAAAACATTATGCGTTCTTATTCCGGTTATTAGCCTAGAATTACTATGTGATGCACATAGCATACAAGTATAGACCGGGTCGCCTGAATTGGAACAAAACATTTCATGTTTGTTTTTAAAAGATGGTTTGCTACTCACAAGTAGGTTTAAAATGCAGATTTTGTCACCCTCAAATGGGCTTAGAAAAGATGGTTTTGCCACTATCTAGTGGGCTTAAAACTCACAGTCAATGCATTGTTCCAATCCAAATAACCCAACCTTCACCCACAGGCATTCAGGCAGTTATATCACATAAGCAAATAGCCTCATGGTAAGCATGCTATCATGGCAGTCACTCACACATATGTAAGGATGCTAAAGCGTAAAAACTTACCGAGTACTCCAAGCCAAAACAGAAACTATGTTAGAAATCCATGCATGATCCTAACTATACAGAAATGCCTAATGCAACACATGCAGGAATGCAACTAAGATAGGCTCGGCTATTCTAAACATGGCATATGGAATGCTACGGCTAACATGTATTCAACTCGGAATTGAAATACAATGCAGTGAATATGATGCGCCGAGCCCGGTGCGTGCAAAACAGATGAATGAATGCAAACATGCTATCATACTGTATGCTAATTGAAACATGCCCTAATCTAACCATCATAAGCTGGTAAATAAAAGGGAGAAAGACGTAGGGTTGGAAGACATACATCACACGCACGCACACTTATTACAACATTGCCCTCGCTCGGAGGGTCCAAATAAATAATATACAGTCCGAATAAATAGTATAGTTCGAATAAATACAAAACCCTAATTAATTAACAAATGTAACTAGGAAAGCAGTAAACTAGCATGCAAATCTATGGACTGCCTCAGCTCTACTCCGAATGGTGAATGATGCATGCTTGAGTTGCCTTGTGCGGAAATCCATTGCGATGCCCCAATTAGCCTCTGTTTACAATTAAGCCCGGAATATTGTACGAAGCTCCAAAAGACTGCCGATTTCTGATTTGCTGCAACAGAGAGCAAGAAAGGGGCATGGCAAAGTATTTTCACATATGTGTGCATACGTCGATCCTCGTGCCACCAATCACGCATTTCGATGTATGATGGCCGAGGAGTCGAATTGCACGACTCAATGTGAAATGAATGCACATATAAACACAACAAGACCGAGACTCCATCATGGTTAATCCGGAGTGTCGGCAACTGAGAATTGAGACACGTTCCGTCACTCGGAGTACGAAACATCCCTCGTTTCCCGTGCTTGGGCTAACTCTTATCCCAAGCACAATGCAATATGCATGACATGCATGAATGCGATCCTAACACACAACCTAACATATGCAATGCTATGAGATGGCATACACAATGCACGATGTAGCAAGACATACACAATGCTCTAACATACAACCTAGCATACGCAATGCTATGAATTGAAATGGCATACGCAATGCACGATGGACTTACACCAACATGAATGGACCTCAGCCACACTCACATCAGTAGCCATAATATGAAAATGAGACTATCGAAATGCGTGCACGCATGCACGCAAACCGAGGACTGAACCTAAGGCATCAAATGCCACTCTACCAAAGCATGGCAAGGCATGAAACATGGCATACAAACATGCAAATTCCAGCACTGAAATATGATGCTAAATGGTCCCGAAACATGGAAATATGGCACCCGATGCATGAGATGAGCCCCGAAACCGAAAACTAGGCACATATATTGACTTATAGCTATACTAAGCATGCATTATTTGACTATGAAGCACAAAGACAGAGCCAAGGCAGTCCCAAAACATGAACATTTCCAGTTCAAAGCATGGCTAAAAGATGCTAGCATGAAGGGCTAAGGCAACATACAAGATTGGCTAGTAAGCATGAGTTGTATGGCATGTATATGAAGCATATGAAATCTCACCAAACCAGCCAAAATCAGTGAACAAAATGCCAAAATATGCCCAAATAATCATTGAAATGCAGCCAATGCATGCAAAAATGATGAGCTTCTTTAGAGAGCCATGCAAGGGATTGTTAAGCACATACAAGATGGACACTTAGCACGGTACAAACAACTTTGGAAATCAAATATGCCAGCCCTAAAACTCACCAAATAAGCCCTGGAAAGTGACTTCAATGCATGCAAAATGGGGGTCCTTTGGAAGGCCAAGAAGGCCACCAAGCAAGACAAGGAGAGAGGGGGTCACCCCCCTCTGATTTTGGCCTTCAAGAATACACCTAAGCCACTGAAAATCTACTGGATTTCAGTGGCTAAGAGGCCAAACCATGGCCAATGAAAGTGCTCTAATGCATAGCCCTAATCATGGAGAGATGAAGCATGCATAGGGGGAAGATGACCCCAAACAGAAAATAAACCTTAATCAAACATGAAGATGATGTCAAAACAAGACTTTTTTCAGTTTAGGTCGAGGTCCAAAAAGGCTCACAAATAAGGCTAATATATCATGCAAAAACGGCCCTAAAAGAGGGATTGAACAAACAGGGCAGTAAAAGGCCTCAAACAGCAAAGAGCCCTTCAACAAAGTTGAATAGGGACTCAAAATAAGACTATTTTTAGTTTATGAAAAATCTCGAATATGCTCACAAGTAAGGCTAAAATATGATGCAAAAATAGCCCTAAAAGAGAGATAAAGGGAAAGGAGCAGTATATGGCCTCAAACAGAAAAGAGCCCTTCAACAAAGTTTAAGAGAGGCTCAAAACAAGATACTTTACAGTTTGGCTCGAAGCCCATAAATGCTCACAAACAAGGCTAATATATCATGCAAAATAAGCCCTAAAAGAGAGATAAAGCACAAAGGGTGAGTAGAAGACCTCAAACAGAGAAAAGTCCTTGATCAAACATGAAGATGAGCTCAAAATAAGACTATTTTCAGTTCAGGTCGAAGCCCAAAAATGCTTGCAAAAGGGGCTAAGATATAGAGCAAAATAAGGCAAGAAAAGGGAAATAGGGACTCACCCTTGTAGCACAGCAAAGCAACAGCCTTTGGTCCAAGATTCCGAGCTTCCAACCTCTGCAAATGGCCTCCAAGTTGCTAGAATGGAGTGTGGAGGTGGTAGGCTATGAGGTGTAGGGTGAAATGGCCAAGAACCAAGGTGTTTGGAGGCTTGGAGTAGATAGATATATGGTTGTATGTATCAATGCCCCAACTGGTTTTTCTAACCCTTAGAAATGAGGTAGGGTGCTGGTTATATAGAGGGAGAGGAGCCAAAGAAAAAGGGGGGGAAAAACCAATTCAAATCTCCCCCCAAAAGGACAGACCCTCGGACAGAAGGTCTGGTGCAAAACAGCTGGCATAGCTGGAATGCACCAAGTAGGACAAAAATGGCCGGCCAGGTGTAAAAGGGTCAGGTGGCCGGCCGGCCACCTCCCCTGGTCGGCCGACCAGGGGTCAAAGGGTCAACAAGAATTGCTGGCCGGCCACCCCAAAAAGGTGGCCTCCCAGATGAGTGCAACACAGATGTATGGTCAAAACCCAGAAAATGTGAACCAGGAGAGAGAAAAACTAGCTTTTTAGAGGGGTTCAAAAGGGTCAAGGACAATTTCTGGCCGGCCTACCCATATTGGTGGCCTCCCAGGTGTGTACAACACAATGATATGGTGGAAAGTCAGAAAAAGTGGCCCGGGAGTGGGAAAAACCAGCTTTCTAGTGAAGAAAATGGGCGATGAAGAGCGATGAAGAAATAAAACTGGTTTTTCAGAACAATTGCTGGCCTCCCACCTTCCTACAACCTTTCTAACAATAAAAATAAGGTCCCCGCCAAAAATGGACCAAGACGGATGCAAAACGAAGGTTCGGGGGCCAAAACGCGCAGTTCGGGGCCCCGAAAACAGGCTATTAAACACCGAAGGTGGCGTTCGACCACAAAGTTGGTCTCTCGGGCCACAGTGTCCCTCAAAAGGGAGGAAACAAGGTGTATGCCAAAAACCGGAGCAAACGGAGGTGGTTAAGCGGTCCCGAACCGAGGCACACGGCCGACGACTCCGAAAACCGGGAACCGAGCTCCAAACGTGAAAAAATGGCCTACGACCATGAAACGTAGCCTAAGGCCACTAAGAGATGGTCTACGAGACCTCTCCCTCCCTTCGGGAAGAGAAAACAAAGAAAACAGGGCCTGGTTCGTAAATCGAGGCAAAGCACAAAAGAGTCCAGAAGTCCGGAGGCAAGGCTCGCAGCCGTGACTCTGAAACCTCAGAACGAGCACAATATGCAACATCACCGAGCGCTCAGTTGGTGACGTCTGAGTCTTAAGGTCGGTCAAAAATGGGGTGTCTACAGTTGCCCCTCTTTGACAGAACTCGAAAGTCATAAGTGACGGGAGTGAATGTCAAAGCCCAGAGACGACCCATTTTTGACAAGGCCGAAGACTTAGACAAACATACAAGATGACAAAGAAACGTGCCCGCAAGCAGGGGGCAAAATGAAAAGTGATATGCACAAAGCCGGATGTAACTCAATGGTCATGCGAAGCAGCAAGCTGTAATGAAGCAAATATTCACAATAGATGCAACAGTTTTAAGCAAGAATGCAAAGCAATACTACAATTCATGCAGCTGAAGAATGCGGAGAATCATTGAATTCTCGCCACGTCTCGCACGGAGGGGATACAATACCTGTGCGGCTCGTCTGGTTGCACCAGCCTCAAATGAACCGTACATACAATATCGTGCCTGAAAAAGGAAGAAACTCAACAAGCACAACATAGTTAGCAACATATGTTCAGTGTGATATCGAATGCAGACAAACGCGGTGTTGATGGGTGAGTGCATCGCAATGCAGAAGCAACGCGCATGACAACGCAAGTTAAGCACAAGGGTATGACAATACTCGTGAAACGTGCAGAACAGTGCAAGTGGTGCGCATGAGAATGCAAGTGACGTGCATAACAATGCAGGATAAGTGTAAACTCGAATGCACATTTTGAAACGAAACAACGAGCAAAGCAATGCAAGTTTCGACGAAGGTGGCTCAATCGCGACCTCCGGTTTACCTCCCGGAGGGGTCACAACGTATTCAAAAAAGGATACACCTTGCTTTTGATGAGTAACAATGAGACACGCATCGAAAGTTGGAGTTGAAGTTCCCGCGGATAGATTTCGCGATGAAAAGTGCACTTTCTTTGTACTTTCTCGGGTGCCGGGGACTCCAATCATCACCAAAATTTGCAGAAACCTTGGAGACCACCTTGGGAATGCTGCCGACCATGTTTAGTCCAAAGGGGAGGCTGCCGGCCAGGTTTGAGGGAGAGGGGTGGCCGGCCTGCCAAAAAAGGTGGCCGGCCAGCCACCTAGCCCAAATCCGGGGCAGTTTGGTCCTTTTGCTCTCATTACTTTAAATCCACTCGGCCAAACACCTTTTCCTCACAACTCTAACTCTGAAATCAGCCCCTCTACCTTTCTAGAGCATTTTCCCTCTCAGATCTGCGCTCTATACGTGTTTTCCAACGCCCCACGCCAAGTTGTTTCGCGAAAACTTTCAGTTTTCTTCACTTTGGATCGATTAAAATTTGGTTTTGGAGCTTCTTTTCTCATTTTCACCACTTGAGGTAAGTTTGTCTCAATATTTGGAAGATTTTCTCAGGAGTTGACTTTTGTTGACTTTTCCATTTCCCGAGAGTTGACTTTTGTTGACTTTTTTCAATTTTGGCTCATTTTGCTCATTTTTGCTCCCTTTTGCAGATTTCTTGAGATGGCGGGTCATTTTCCCCATGGCAAAGGTTCTCCAGGTGCTGGAGGTGATCCAGACATCATGTCTTTACCCCCGAGGGTTCGGTCATTCATCCCCGAGAGGTACGACCCTCTGACACATGTCCTCCCCCAGGCAGTTTTTTATCATTTTACTGATTTCGATGATCGAGCGCCTGGGGATCTGCTTTTGCGAGAGCCGGAGTCCCACCTCTCTCATCAGGCACGAGAGGTATTTACTTCACTTTTACATTTTCTGCAATGTATTCTGCATTTTCCGTGCATTTCGTGCTTTCGCTATGTTTATCTGCTCACTCAAGCACACAGCTTGTTTTGAATGTTTAGTCTATAACACCGTATTCCGTTTGCATCTTGAACACACAGTTCAAACACTCTGACTTTCTGAACACGCGGCCCGTATATTGATTGTGAACACACAGCACACACTTGTTGAGAATTGAACACACAACCCAAACTTTGAGATGAACACACAGCCCACTGATTTTGAAATCTGAACACACAGCTCACTGATTTTGAAATCTGAACACACAGCTCACTGATTTTGAAATCTGAACACACAGCTCAAATACTTGACGTTGACGTTGAACGTATAGCTCGAACTTTGATGATGAACACACAGCCCATTTTTCTGATTGTGAGCACACAGCACACACTTATTTGAGAATTGAACACACAGCCCAAACTTTGAGATGAACACATAGCCCACTGATTTTGAAATCTGAACACACAGCTCAAATACTTGATGTTGAACACACAGCTCGAACTTTGAGATGAACACACAGCCCACATTGATTGAGAGTTGAACACGCGGCCCAAACACTTGATGTTGAACACACAGCTCGTTGTTGAGGTGAACACACAACACACACTGATTGAGAGTTGAACACGCAGCCCAAATTTTGAGACGAACACACAGCCCATACTTTGTAGAAGGTTGAACACGCAGCCCAAACACTTGAATGTCGAACACACAGCTCGTTGTTGAGGTGAACGCACAGCACACACTGATTGAATAGTTGAACACGCAGCCCAAACACTTGAATTGTGAACACACGGCTCATATTTTGAATTTTCTGAACACACAGCCCAGATTCTGTATCTGATTTGATTTTGCACACAGCTCACACATTTCATTTGCACGCAGCTTATTCATTTCATTTGCACGCAGCTTATATGTTTCATTCTGAAACTGAATACATGTGTTCATCCTGAATGCATGTGACTTCTCGTGCTGCGCGAGGATATGGCTCTATTGTAGCGAGAGAGTGGTATGCAGAGCTCCTGGAGGCTGTCCGGGATTTGGTTGACTTGGCAGGGTTTGGGCCCTTCTGCACTGGGATATCTCGCTGTCCTGCTAGTAGGACGCTGATGGGTGCCTTGGTAGAGAGATGGTAGGACACCACCAACTCCTTCCATTTCTCTGCTACCGGGGACATGACTATGACCCCGTTTGACTTCGCTGTATTGACAGGCCTTGATGTGGGAGGTTGGGCAGTCCCATATGACGAGGACATGGGCCAGTGGGAGGCCGCCTGGATCTACTTATTGGGAGCTTGCCCACCAGTTGACAGATCTTCGGGCAGAGTCCGATATACTTGGTTTTCTTCATATTTCAGGAGGGTGCGAGACTCCTGAGGAGGTAGCACAGTACACCCGCAAATTTCTAATGTTCCTCTTCGAGACCACTCTGTTTGCCGACAGGGGGAACACTATCGGGCTCTATCTGTTGAGTGCTCTAGTGGACCTATCACAGGTCAGCCGATATGATTGGGGTGGCGCCAGCCTGGCTACTCTCTATTGCTATATGAGCGCGACCTCCCGCGGACGGGGGAACATGGTCGGTGGCTATTGGAGGGCCTGGGAGGTACTTTCTGCCCTCTTGATTTACATTTCTGCTTCTCATTATTTGTACATTGCACACACGGCGCACTTTACACTCTGTACCTTGCACTTTGCTCTCAGCATTTTGTATTTACATTCTGCACTCTGCATTCTGTATTCTGATGGCTACTGCTCTGTTTTCCGCAGCTATGGATCTACGCGTACTTCCCGACGTTAGCCCCGGAGCTTGAGGTGGAGGTGCCCCTCGTGACCCCCTACTCCCTGGTATTCGAGGGCCAGTACCGGCCGAGGCCTCGGGAGTCTCTCCTCTACCTACGGCAGTACTTTGATACAGTGCGGCCGTCAGAGGTATTTCAGAACTCTCGGTTCTTCATGTTTCCAATCTTTGATTTATCTTGCACGTTCGCAATTTCTGATTAGCTTATGCATCGGTTATCCGCAGATCACATGGCAGCCCTGGGCGCCTTTAGGTAGAGACCTCCGATTTCAGTTCGCCGGAGCATGGGGTGCCTCTCGGTATAGGATCCTATTCGAGGGGCCAGTTGGTAGAGCCTGGTTCCTGGGGGACCGCTTCCTGCGTCAGACTCTGGGCTTCCCTAAGCAGAGTGTTCCCTCAGCACCTCCGAATGATATGCGGTCCGCTGATAGTCTCACTTCTCAGGGTGTTGACAGCGCCATGCTAGGCACTGACGTGTTGCTACACTTGGAGGACGGGGATTACACGACCTACCGTCACACATACTTAATGCCTCCACTGATGGGAGTCTGTACTCCGACGAGGAGGTCTGCTGGTATGCCCTCATCGAGCCGGGCTCGGACTGCAGATATCCCTTCCACTAGCAGGGCTGGCACATCTAGAGGCGGGGGTGGATTGGTTCCCCCGATTCCTCCGCCTCATTTTCAGGCTGGATGGCCGGAGATCCCGACCGAGTTGACGGGATGGAGATATGGTATTTCCTACCCGATCCCGATAGAGCCTCTGATGCCTGATCATCGATTTGTCAGAGACCCCGACTCGCCACCGGTATGCTTTACAGCTTTGATTTATCACTCAGATATTTGGATATTCATTCATTTACTGATGATTTGCACTTGCATCTGCAGCCTACCACGAAGTATACTGAGGGATTGCTCGGGTTAGTGGCCTCGCTCGAGGGCATGGTCTTGCGGAGAGAGGGACAACTGTCCATCATGGGCGTTTCGGTATCCTTTAGTTTTCTTGCATTTATCATACTTCTGATGACATGCTGAGCTTGACCATTCCACTGCATTGATTGACCGACTGTATATGTAGAGCACATCTGACACACACGCCATCCACGTACTGTATTTGCATGCACCCATTTCATGTAGTTTTCTTGCATCTGCATCTGATATACACATTTTGGCTGATATATTCAAATTGCATTCTTCATTTTCAGATGCCTCCGGTATATACTCAGACGCAGGCCGGGCCATCTAGGCCTTCCCAAGGAGCCGGGCCATCTAGGTCTTCTCGAGGGGCTGGACCATCTAGGCCATCTCGAGGAGTTGGGAGAGGGGGGCCGTTTCGCAGACGCAAAGCGCATGTCATAGAGGAGGAGGCCAGCGAGGAGGAGGAGTCCGCGCATCCTCAGTCCGAGACATCTGCAGGCAGAGAGGAGGACTCTGAGTCTAGTTCTGAGGGTGGAGGTGATGCCGAGGAGGGTTCCGAGGACGGCAGCTCTGATTCTGATGATGGTGCTAACGGAGATGGTGCAGGGACTTCTCAGCCGAAGAGGACAAAGAGGGCCTCTTATTCTTTCACTTGAGAGCACAGATGTTCCTGCTTTATTTGTCTTTTTTTTTTTTTTTACTAGTAGTTGTAGCACATTGTACATTATTAGGCAGTTTTATTTTCTGTAAAACTTGTACCCTTGTTGTAAAATGTTGTAACAAAGGAAGCATGATGGAATGAAACAGTTTTTGTTCAAAAAGTGTTGTATTTTATGTTCTTAGCATCACATCGCATCATTTTGCACAAAAATGAGATTGAATGGAATTGTGCATTGTGTATTTGCCAAGGTAGGTAGTGAACCGACACAACAAACTAAACAACTCAACTCACTAAGAAATAACAGAATCTTAGCAAGTTTACAACTCGATAAGCAAGACACAACAAGGTTGATTTAAACAAAGAGTAACGACTCAAAATACAAAGCCTGACAACTTTGATAAACAAGATTTAATAAACAAAACAGCTCGACAAACAAAGCAATAACTCGATAAACAAAACAACAACTCGATAAGCAAGACTTAACAACAACTCTAGAAACAAAGTGTATTTCGGACGATCTGGGTGACGGAACGCATCCAAAACAGAGGGAAATTGAGGCCTTCGACACTCCCGATGCATGGAAATGCTAGGGACTTTCTTCTAGAGGATAGAACAGGACCAAAGACACACTTTGCAGCATGGCCGACCACCTTTGGGAGTTGGCCGACCAGCTTTTTGCATTGGAGGGGAGAGGGGTGGCCGGCCTACCAGAAAAGGTGGCCGGCCGGCCACCTAGCTCAGCAGCCACCAGTTTTTCGAAACGTGTCCCCTGAACAGTATCTTATCCTCTTTAAAAGTCCTAGCCTTGTGGTTGATTCATTTCATCTCAGTTTTGCACCAAAATGGAGGCATTTCTCGTCGAAAATCTCACAGCTTGGATCGCTTCTCTAGATGGCTCGGAAAAGTTGAACTTCCGGGGCTTCGGCTTGAATGCACTATTCACGCTGGGCCGTACTCCGCTGCACCTTCCCTTCCTTCATGCTGCGGCGAGGTTTTGGAACTCGGTAACACATGTTTTTAGTTTTGGCGGGCAAGAGGTATGTCCAACTTTCGAAGATTTTCAAGTTTTGATAGAATCTGAACGCCATGAAGAAATTTTGCCTCGGTTTCGCTTCGGTCACACCCAAGCTTTAGGGCGAATGTGTGGACTCACCATGCATGACGCTCGGTCTCTGATCTGCAACGGGGAACTGGACATCCTCGGCTTGATTCATCGCTTTTCTGATGCTGGTGACCGCGGCAACCATTATTGGCAAGGTTTTCGGTAACACGCACTTTGCTTGTGCATGCTATCTCACTTTTTCCTTGCCCCAGGCTTTAGTGGATCTAGCATCCGTCTGATTAAAGTTGCTCAAGGCTTGAAAGAAGGGAAGAGCTGCATCGCCATGACATTGGCCGAGACATTGATGGGCTTAGATGCTTTCTATCGCCAGGAGACGACCAGATTTGCGGGGAGTCCACTACTGCTGCAGGTAATGTTTCCCACCCGATCTCACATATGTATTGCTCACATCACTCGGCCCTCAGGCTCGTTTTTTTCTCACAAAACCCTTTTCTTACTTTTCTCTCATCGTACATCTCTCTATTCTTTATTCTCTCATTTTTCATCCCTTCCCAGGTATGGTTGATGGATAAATTGCAGGTTGTGGGCTCTTGCCCAGCCTACTCAGCTCGCGGCTACTTCTTTCAACAACGTCTAGTCAATGCCCTTGATGAGGGATGGTGGTTCGACTGGATGTGCAATTTGTCTGTAGATTGCATCGCTTGGCGCTGTCCTTGGCTCAATCTCCCGGCAATAGGCTATAGCATGTCCCGGTAGACCGGGATCCAGTTGATTGGTCTGACCCACTGTGTGTTCTACTTTCTGTTCTGGTTCCAACGCCAGTTCGATCATGATCAGACTTGCCCGCCAGAGGGGATAGAGTATTCGGCTGCATTCCCGGTTCGAGGCGCACAGCTTGCCCGGTATGCCACAGCATGGAGGACTAGAGAGCTCCTGGCCCCCGCTCCCACTTTCAGTTGCACTTTGTCTGACGAGTGCTTAGATTGGCTCAATGAAGAGGCACAAATTGGGCCCAGCTTGGCATCAGAGGCTTCGACCAGCTCTGGGAGGGGGCGCAAGGACACCTGACTTATCTATGCCCCGGATTTATTGCTTTACTAGTACTTTCAAGTTTTCTTTATGAATGTAATAAAAAGCAACTTCAATTTGTATGCAAGAGCAGGAGGACTCTGTTTTGAAATCAATGAACTTGAAGGTTGTGGGTACTGAAAATTTTCCGCTTTGGTCCAAAAATGGTCTTAGTTGTAAAAAGATTAATTTGAACAAAGTCAACTTTTATTAAAACTTTTCAAAACCATTTTCGATATGGATCAGAACTGGACACACCTGAGATCTGTCACTGAGATGCACAACCCCTGATCCTAGCAACTGGAAAGTTGCCCCTAGTTTGACTAGTACCGCGGCACTGCACAGCAACAGAAAGTTGCCCCTAGTCTAAAAAACACTGCACCGGAGATCATAACCGAACTCTTGAATGTTGAATAGACGAAGATGGTTGAGATGATCAAATGGACAAAGTCGATCGGGGAAAAGTTTATGGCTGAACTCTTGGATGAAGTTGCCTACGTATCCCAAAGATGGGAATCAAGCCTTACGTAGTTCAGGCACGGGTTCACTCGAGTATTTTCACTCTCCTTTTACGCTTTAACTTTTGCCAAGGCCGCCCTTTGTGGGTTTTCAACCTTGCGAGCTCAGTTTTTATAATTTCAAAATTTTTTGTGCTCTGAGTTTTGCCTAGGTCGCCCTTTCGGGTTTTCGGCCTAGCGAGCCTCTCAAGGGTAATATTTCTTCAACTTGTCCATATTGATCAGCTGTGAGAACTCTAGGCCATCTAGATCTATCAGAACCACAGCCCCACCTAACCAGATAGACTTAATGATGTAGGGACCAGTCCAATTGGGTCTGAACTTGCCCCTTGGGTCGTGGATGGGAGCTTGGTTGTCCTTGAGCACCAAATCTCCTTCCTTTAGATTCCTGGACTTAACTTTCTTGTTAAAAGCCCGGGCAATTCTGCGCTGATAACCTTGAACATGGTACAGTGCTTTCAGTCTTCTCTCATCAAAGAGCATGAGTTCCTCAAACCTGCTCTGCTGCCAATCTGCTTCGGCTATTTGACACTCAGCCAGTACTCGCAAAGACGGAACCTCAATTTCAATAGGTAGAACGGCCTCCATCCCATAAACTAATGAATACGGAGTCGCCCCAGTAGAAGTTCTAATTGAAGTCCGGTAGCCCACAGAGCAAACGGCAACTTATCTGGCCAGTCCCAGTAGGTTTCCACCATCTTCTGCAGTATGTGTTTCATGTTCTTGTTGGCGGCCTCAACTGCTCCATTGGTCTGCGGCCGATAGGTGAATGACTTGTGGAAAGCCACATTGTATTTTTCCAACAAATCAATCACTTCCTTCTTGAAGTGGGAATCGTTATCTGAAATTATCTCGTTTGGGACTCCGTAGCGACAGATGATGTTGTTTCTGATAAACTTTGCAACATGCAAAGCCTTCAACACCGCATAAGATTGGGCCTCGACCCACTTCGTAAAATAATCTATCGCGACCAGGATGAACTCATGCTCATTCGACCCCTTTGGAGTGACAGCCCCGATCACATCAATTCTCCAGACTGAAAATGGCCATGGCGAAGTCATATTGTACAGCTTCGACGGCGGAATGTTCATGCGATTTGCATGAATTTGACATTTGTGGCATCGCCGAACAAAACCGATACAATCCTCCTCCATGGTAGACCAATAGTAACCCTGTCTGAGGATCTTCCGTGCTAGCATTACTCCGTTCATATGCGCACCACATTCCCCTCTATGGATGGCTTCCATTAAGCGCTTCGATTCTTCGGCATCGACACACAACTTATGCATTCCCAGATGACCTCTCTTATACAACTTACCCCCACAGATGATGAACTGAACGGCCATTCTTCTGATTGCCCTTTTATCCTTGGCATTCACCCCCGGCGGATATGTTTCCTTCTCCAAGAAATTTCAAATGTCGTAATACCAGGGGTTTTCATCCTGAGCCTCATCTATAGCAGCAATCGACTCGTAGGCTGGCGCAAATTTCTGGTCAATGATGACTGGACGCATCCGGACTCCGAACGGGATGTCTATCATAGAAGATAGAGTTGCTAAAGAATCTGCGAACCTGTTGTTCTCTCTTAGTAGATGAGCAAAGCTTAGCTTCTCAAACCGAGGAATTAACAAATCCAAGGTCTGGTGATACATCATCATCTTTTCTTCTTTGACTTTCCAGTCCCCTTTTGCTTGAGACACAACAAGGTTCGAGTCCCCGATGACGTCCAACCGTCTTGCTCCTAGTTCTAGGGCTGCTTCTAGACCGGTAATGCATGCCTCATATTCTGCTTCGTTGTTCGAGACTTTGAACCGGAGTTTGAAGGCTAGAGGGATACGGGAATTGTCGGGTGCTATCAGTAATACTCCTATCCCATACCCGTACTGATTTGACGCTCCGTCAAAGTACATCGTCCAAGTTTCATCGTCGATGTGCAAAATGGCTTCATCTGGGAATAAGTACTCGACTGCTTCACCCCCTTCCACTAGATGGTCGGCTAAGAATTCTGCTACTGCTCTTCCCTTGACTGACTTGTGTGTCATATATTTTAAATCGAATTCGGAGAGCAACAACAACCAACGAGCTAGCCTACCCATAAGTGCTGGTTTCTCGAAAAGATATTTGATGGGATCGAGTCGTGAAACCAACATTACTGAGTGAGCTAACAGGTAGTGCCGCAACTTCCTGGTAGCCCATACCAAAGTTAAGCAAGCCTTCTCCAACGGTGTGTAACAAGTCTCATACTCTAGCATCTTCTTGCTCAGATAGTGGATGGCTCTCTCCACTTTGTCCTCTGATTCTTGCGCGAGCATACAACCCATTGCAGTCTCAGTCACTGAAAGGTACAATATCAACGGTTTTTCCGGCTCTGGCGGTGACAACACAGGCGGGTTCTGTAAGTATTCCTTGATCTGTTCAAAAGCAACTTGGCATCGGCCGTCCCATTGGAATTTCTTTTCTTTCTTCAAGAGACCAAAAAGTGGTTCACAAGTCAAGGTTAATTTTGAGATAAATCGTCTTATGAATTGCACTTTACCCAGAAAGCCTCGCACCTCCTTTTCAGTCCTTGGTGGTGGCATTTCTAAGATGGCCTTGATTTTGGAAGGGTCGACTTCGATACCTCTTTGTGTAATCAGAAATCCCAGCATTTTTCCCGCTGTAACACCGAACGTACATTTCTGAGGATTCAGTCGCAACCGAAATTCTCTGATCCTTTGAAAAAACTTTTGCAAGGCGGTGTAGTGGCCCTCTCTTTCTTTGGACTTGACAATCATGTCGTCCACATACACCTCAACCTCTTTGTGGATCATGTCGTGCAATATTGTGGTCGCGGCCCGTTGATAAGTAGCTCCAGCATTCTTCAACCCAAACGACATTACTCTGTAGCAGTATGTCCCCCATGGGGTGGTGAATGTAGTCTTTTCCCGGTCTTCCGGTGCCATCACTATCTGATTGTACCCTGAGAAGCCATCCATGAACGAAAGTAACGCGTGCCCCGCTGTGAAGTCTACCAACTCATCGATGTGCGGCAAGGGAAAGTCGTCCTTCGGACTAGCTCTATTCAGATCCCTGAAATCCACGCAAACTCGGATATTGGCCAACCAAGTCGGGTATTCGGATACCAGCAAAAATCCCACATCAATTTGCTTGGTGACCTCTTCTTTGATCTTGAGAGCCCAGTCCGGGCGGATCCTCTTAAGTTTCTGCTTGACAGGTCGGGCCTCGGGGTCAAGGGGGATCCGGTGCTATACAATCTCAGGATCGATCCCAGACATGTCTTCGTAGGACCACGCGAAAACATCTTTGAAATTTTTTAATAAAGCGACTAAGCGCTCGCGTTCCTCCGAAGACAACGTGGACCCGATCTGGACCAGCCGCGGGTCCTCCTCAGTACCAACATTCACAGTAATGATTTCATCCATTAAGGGTTTAACAAATCTCTCCTGCTCTTGTTCAATTAAGCGTTGCAAAACCGGAGGAATTTCGTCCTCGTCGTTTTCATCAAAATTTTGAAAGTCTGAGTTAATGCAATAAATCAAGGGCACAGAAAAGTACTCAGAAACCACAGTTACTTGATTCTCATTAACCACATCCAAATCGTCCGAACTCTCGGTTACAACAGACTCAAAAGAGAAAGAAAAAGACGACCTGGAAAAACTGTGGCATCCGGGTTATCATCCCCAGGATTACCAGACTCAGACTCAGACTCAGACTCAGACTCAGTCGAGCTGGAACCTGATTCCGACTCACAAGACTCGGTGGAATCAGATTCCGGCTCACTACCTGACCCGGTGCTGCTGGACAAAAACCCCTCTTCGTATTGCCAAGTGAGAGAGGGTGCGATAGATGCATCCAAAATAGTTGCTGGTAGGCCCGCAGCCGTTTCATTCCCAATCATGGAAACCAAGAAGTTATCCCCCAAGCACTTCTGGTCGATCGGAGGATCTGAAAGTAGACAAGCCAATGCTACCCCCATTTCAATTTCAGCGCCCTCGGAATCCACTTCCTTACATTGCTCAACCTCAGCTGATGGGTCTGTCTGCTCTTCGGCAACGTCATCCCCGGATAATTGTAGGTCGAAGAAGATCTCGAAACCTGGCACACGCTTCTTCTCTGCGTTCAGCCATGGCTCTGGGAAGCCACAAAACGGAAAGTCCTCCCCCCCCCCCCCCGGACGAAGCGTCCGTTTAGGGTACCCTGAATGGGCCGGTGCATCAGCTCAAAAGGCTTCCCAACCTACTTCACTCTGGCTCTTCCAGCCATTTCCTTTCCCTTCCTTACCCAATCCTCTTTGGTGGGCAGATAACCCAAGCCAAAGGTATGAGGGTTGTGTGGCACTTCGGCCAATGCTACGACGCCCTTCCGGCCGCTCCTTCCCAATCCCATCCCGGGGATGTGTTGTAGCTTGTTCATGAGGTATACAAATTGAGCACTGACATACACTCCCTCATTAACAGCCATGATGTTTTGCACAACCCGAGCCTCAGCTAAGGTAAAACCTGACATAAACACATCTTCCATGCCGTGCTCAATTTCCAGGACTGGTGTAGACACCTCCGGCGGTGGGTGGATCGATGAATTCCCAAACACAATGGCTACTCCCTTCCCATGGGGGTATTTCACCATCTGATGTAAGGTAGACGACACTGCCTTTACCTGGTGCAGCCACGGCCGTCCCAAAAGCAGGTTGAAAGTTGAAGGAACCTCTAAGACATGGAAATCTATCCCATGCTGTCCCGGCCCAACTTTGGTCTGGATCTTTACTGTCCCCATGACTTCTCGGCTCGTGTTGTCATATGCCCGAATTACCTGGGCTGTCGGTATAAAGTCCGCGGTCTTCAAACCCATTGCATACGCTGTCCTTGCCGGGCACACGTTGATGGCGAATCCGGTATCAATAAGAACCACCGGTATCCATTTATTTCTACACTCCACAGAGATGTAGAGTGGCTTATTGTGGTTCGCACCCTCAGGTGGCAGTTCTTTGTCAGAAAAAGTCAGCATCGGGGTAGCTCCTCCTGGAAAGACTAATCCTACTAGTTGCTCCGGCGTGGTTTCTATCGAGAGTTTAGCTTTGTCCATGGCAGATAGGATAGCCTGTCTGTGCACTCGTGATGCCATAAGCAGTCCCCAGATGGAGATGTCTACTTGTAGCTTTTTTAACTGTTTGAGCACAGCCTCTTCTTCAAGTTGTTTCTCTTTCTGTCTCTCAGCTTCCTTATCCTTCCCAGATGCCTCTAGCTGGTCTAAGTGCGGGGGCTTGAAATACCGCCCGCTTCTTGTCATGTGATCAACCTCATCGAGATACTAGGTGTCGTCTGGTTGATTGCTCCCCCAATCCTCGTCTGTGTGGGCAAGACATAAATCATCGTCCTCCCACCACATCCCGTGAGCAGCCAACAAACATCTGTCTGGCTCCGGCATGATTGTACTCGCAGTACTTTCAACCCACATGCTCGCAGCATCTTCTGTCCTTGTGCCCACAGCATTTTCAGTCCCATCATGGGCTTTGGCTTTCCCGGTTCTCTCAGAATCCCAAAACTTTTCTTGTTCCATCTGCGTCGGCGCAGTTTGTTGTTCAGCTTTCCCTGTATTCACAATGCTCCTGTTCTGAGTGAAATTCTTCGTACCGGCGTTCTCCGGCAATGTACTCTGACTTCTGGCCCTTCCGGCCACAACTGATACCCTCGTCCCTGCCGGGCCTTGTTGGAACTCTTCCACCACATCCGGTTGATCATCCAGCCACCCAATAGCCTCTGCCGATCCCTCATAATCAAACCAGTTGACTGCTGCATCCCCTGATTCTTGGTCATTGAAAAACTAAAGGTTGGCAAAACCCTCTTCTACGACCGTTAAATCATCTGTTCCCTGCTCACATCTATCCCCCTGGATCACACACAGTTCTGCTCTCTCTGGCAATTCTACACTTGGCTCAGACTGGCCCGCTGACAGGATGTAATCACTCGGATCGTTGGCTTCCCCAGCAAAATTCTCAAGCTGCTCAAACCCTGACTCAACGGCTCCATCCTCCTCTGCAATTTCCCCTGCACCGTCTTCAACAGCCACCACCATTGGCTCAGGTTGGGTTGTAGAGATGTCCAGCATACACAAAAAGTCAGTGCAGTCGGGAAGGAGCACCTCCGGCTTAGGTAGATGGGAAGGAGTGATATAGATGCTAGGATCGTAAGACACGATCCCAGTCTGGATAAAGTTGATTCTTTTGGGAGGTGGAGCTTGGTTGTGTGTAGGGAGGGAGTTGGTTGTGACGTTGGGTCTTTCTGGTGGCAAAATCACTTGTTTGTCAACGAGATCTTGAATCTCATGATGCAATCTGAAGCATTGGTCGGTGTCATGACCGTGTTGCTGGTGATATGCGCAGTATTTGGCTGGGTTGTGAGTGGGGAGGAGTGGATTTGGTAACGGCCTCGGCTCCAGGGGTTTTAGATGCCCTTTTCTGATTAAGATCCCTAGAGCCTTGGACAGGGGCATATACAATGGGGTGAAGGTTCTTTGGCCTCTGGGTTGGTATTTGGTGGTCTGTGGATTGCTTCCGGATGCACTGGAGAAGGGTGTGGCTGCCATGGGCCTTGGAAGGGGAGGGGGAATGGTGGCGACCATGCTTACCTCCGAAGTTCTTGTAGTTGCAGTGCCACTCGGGCCTGCATTGTTGTTGCGGTTAAAAGTTCTCCGGGGTTGCTCCCTGTCTTGGTCAATCAGACCCTGTTTCATTGCATTTTCAATTTGTACCCCCATCTCGTACAGATCCGAAAAGGTGGAGAAGGGGAGCACAATCATTTTTTGCATCAGTTTTGGCTGGAAATTGCGCACAATCATCCTGATCTGGTCCTTATCGGTGGGCCTTAGAGTCATCATCGAGGCCTTCGCCCTCCACCGGGTCACAAAATCTGAGAAGCTCTCTTTGGGCTCTTGCCTCGTCATTTCGAGATCACGGGTTGTAATCTCGATTTGGGTGTTGTAAGAGTATTGCGCAACAAAGGCCTCGGCCATTTCATCCCAACTCCGCTTGACATTATCCTCCAATTTCGCATACCAGATGGCGGCCACACCCGACAGGGTCCGGCCGAATAGTGAAAGCTTCTGGGGTCTGGTTAGGCCCATCGGCCGTAGTATATCTGAGAATAGCCGGAGGTGGACCATGGGATCCCCAGATCCGTCGAAGCGATCGATCTGCGGCATTTTGAATCTATCCGGCAACGTCACGGCCACATCGATATATCCGTCCTCGATATCCGGGATAGCCTTTACCCCTTAGGATTTTTTGAATAGCTTCTCGAGCTTGCTCAATTTCAGTGCTGTAGGGTCTACTTCGAACTCAAAGGGAGAGTCCAGGTGGTTGATGGGTGTATGTACCTTGGATAATTGAGGTGGAAGCGGGGGCGGAGCCGGCCCCGTTGGGATATCTGTATCCTCCTGAACGGCATGGACATTTGGCAAAATGTTCTGGGGATTTGGCAGGACATTCTGGGTAGTTGGTGTCTGCTCAGGTATTGGGACCCCTGGTGGGGGAGGAGCTGGATGTGAGGCTGATGCTCCGGCTTGCTGCTGTAGCCAGGTAATCAGTTCCGCCTGTTGGGCCATGATTGTGGCCTGTTGTTTAGAGAACTCTGCTTGGCGGACAACGTCCTCCTGCATTTGCTTCATACTCTCTTGGAGTTGGCGCATCATTTCTTCCATTCCGACCATGTTCTGCTGATCCTGCTAACTGACTGGTATGTGTATTTCTATGGCAGAAACTGAGACCTCAGCCCGACTGTTCACTACTAGGGTAGACCACTGCTCTGGTAACCTCTGCTCAAACGCACTGCGCTTTCTCGGCCTCCGTCTGACAATCGGGGGTAGAGAATGAAACACTGGTTGTCCGTCAACCAGATCCTCAGATCGATTGAGCCGACGGCCTCTTGTCCAAAGTGCTTGGGGAATATCTGCTGGGTCGGAAGCAATTGTGCTAAAACTGCCCTAGCAAAAAGATAAATAAAGCAATAAGGAAATAAATAACCAGATAAACGAACAGCATAACAGTTTTAAAAATAAATACACAACACACAGCTGGGCATAACAACACACAGTCGATAAGCTGAATACACACTATCCTCAAATACTGATCACTATCCCTGAATCACTGTCCCCCAAGACTGGATCTGATACCCGCAGATAACTGATTCTCAAACACTGACTGATGCCCGCAGGCCTGATGCCCGAACTCATAAACTGATACATGCATTTCCCTGTAGAGACGCACTCTAACAGCACATAACAGATAAGTGAGAGCCAAAACACCCCTATGTTAGGATAGGGTTTTCCTGTCCTATTTTGTTAGGAGCTAGGGTTTCACTACGCACGCAGCGGTTTCAAACAACCTATATCAGGTAAGCAACCTGTCCTACTTTGGAATGGTCACTACGGATTCCAAACATGCACTAGGTCGAATGGTCAAAAAGGTGCCCCGGTAAAACCGAGGTTTGTGTTTCCATACTGGCAGAGCCCGTAACCGGTAAGCCTTATGGCACGCAGCCTCTGGCAAACCGCTCAGGAATAGCAGATGGCAAACACGGTGTCCTAGGCGCACCAATGCACATGCAATGCAAAGAAACACATAAGTGTAATCAAAACAAGATATCATGAGCTCGAGTCAAGCTCTCTAAATCCCCAACGAAGTCGCCAGAAACTGTAGACGTCCCCGAACACCCCGGGAGGATGAGTCCCGTTCTGTTCATTTGGGCTCACTACAGTTCAGGACTTAATGTCACGGTCCTATATCAAATCTCGCAGAGTTAGGGGTGTTCACGGGTCGGTTCGGCTCGGGTTTACCCTTAGCCCGTCAGCCGAACCGACATGTTCGGGTTGGAAAATCAACTATCCGTTGTTGACCGAACTGCCATTCGAAATCGACCAAATGAAAAGTCACAGCTTGGCGGTCGGTTCGGTCGATTTCGAAAAAGTAGGAGGAATGGAAAAAAAAATAATGAAAAAATAGAATTTGAGAATTCAAAACAGCAAATTAAGCTCATGAATACAGATCAGTGAGAGAGTGACATAATACAGATAAGTAGCGAATTACAGATTACACCTGATGTATATACACTTAGAAATTACAGATTATCGCCTCAGCCACTGTCTTTGCTCATCGCAACACCATCGCTCATCATCACCAACACTGTTCTTCACTGACCTTGTCTACTAAAGGGTGTGAGGAAAAAAAAAAGGTTTCTAGGCAAGAAAGGGAGGAGAAGGAGGGTTCAAGAGATAAGGAAGAAGCAAAAACATATCTTAAAAAAAAAAAAAAAAAAAATCACCATCATCAGCGCTGCAATCTCAGCGTAATCGATCTCAAGACAAGCCATCACCTCTTCCATGATCTCACGCCGTTGCCACAGTCGCAGAGAGAGGGGAGGTGCAAACTGTAACAGAGAGAGGGAATTGGTTAAAGACAGAGAGAAGGAGGTGGGTGAGAGAGAGAGAGACGAAAGGGTTGAAAGATAAGGAAGACAGAAATGAGTGAGATATATGAGAAAGTGAGATGAAAGAGAATAAGACAAAAGATGGAAATGTTTTTGTATTGGGAAGGTAAAATTTAAAAAGAAAGAGATTTCAAATTATTGGAAAGGGAAGCCTTGGAAAGATGAAGGTCAGTTGATGTGACTATATCAACTACTTAAAGATATGTATATACATAGAAAAGTCAAATATGTCTTGGAAAAATAAATTTATTTTACCTAGGCAGAGAACCAACGGATTTTATATATAATTAAGTCGGTCGGTTCGGTTTATTCAAATATTTTTTTATTTAATCCGATGCCTGACCGAAAAATTGAAAATTTTGAAAGAAAAGAACCGCAGCCGTCCGAATATATGGTCGAAACCGCCCGCAATATAGTCGGGTCGGACGGTTTGATTCGGATTTTTCGGGTGAATCGGATTGATGAACACCCCCACGCAGAGTGCAATGCAAGACCGATGAAATCATCAAAGAGTCCAAATCCGGCAAATCGTTTTTGAAAACAGATTTTTTTTTAAAGAAGTGTCAAACATGGACTGCTTTGCCTGATACAGAGTCGCCACCTAAATATTTATTTTGGGGGAATTTAGGAAACCCTGACTCGTTGCCTAAGGCCACGTATTCGTCATCACCAAAGTTGCCTCGGCTCGGGAACTTGGGTACGATTGGGGAAGGTCACTTCGTGAGCACCCCCGCTCGCCCGATCGAAGATCGGCCTCTACTAACCATGATATCTAGTTTTGAAAACATTATGCGTTCTTATTCCGGTTATTAGCCTAGAATTACTATGTGATGCACACAGCATACAAGTATAGACCGGGTCGCCTGAATTGGAACAAAACATTTCATGTTTGTTTTTGAAAGATGGTTTGCTACTCACAAGTAGGCTTAAAATGCAGATTTTGTAACCCTCAAGTGGGCTTAGAAAAGATGGTTTTGCCACTATCTAGTGGGCTTAAAACTCACAGTCAATGCATTGTTCCAATCCAAATAACCCAACCTTCACCCACAGGCATTCAGGCAGTTATATCACATAAGCAAATAGCCTCATGGTAAGCATGCTATCATGGCAGTCACTCACACATATGCAAGGAAGCTAAAGCGTAAAAACTTACCGAGTACTCCAAGCCAAAACAGAAACTATGTTAGAAATCCATGCATGATCCTAACTATACAGAAATGCCTAATGCAACACATGCAGGAATGCAACTAAGATAGGCTCGGCTATTCTAAACATGGCATATAGAATGCTACGGCTAACATGTATTCAACTCGGAATTGAAATACAATGCAGTGAATATGATGCGCCGAGCCCGGTGCGTGCAAAACAGATGAATGAATGCAAACATGCTATCATACTGTATGCTAATTGAAACATGCCCTAATCTAACCATCATAAGCTGGTAAATAAAATGGAGAAAGACGTGGGGTTGGAAGACATACATCACACGCACGCACACTTATTACAACATTGCCCTCGCTCGGAGGGTCCGAATAAATAATATATAGTCCGAATAAATAGTATAGTTCGAATAAATACAAAACCCTAATTAATTAACAAATGTAACTAGGAAAGCAGTAAACTAGCATGCAAATCTATGGACTGCCTCAGCTCTACTCCGAATGGTGAATGATGCATTCTTGAGTTGCCTTGCGCGGAAATCCATTGCGATGCCCCAATTAACCTCTGTTTACAATTAAGCCCGGAATATTGTACGAAGCTCCAAAAGACTGCCGATTTCTGATTTGCTGCAACAGAGAGCAAGAAAGGGGCATGGCAAAGTATTTTCACATATGTGTGCATACGTCGATCCTCATGCCACCAATCACGCATTTCGATGTATGATGGCCGAGGAGTCGAATTGCACGACTCAATGTGAAATGAATGCACATATAAACACAACAAGACCGAGACTCCATCATGGTTAATCCGGAGTGTCGGCGACTGAGAATTGAGACACGTTCCGTCACTCGGAGTACGAAACATCCCTCGTTTCCCGTGCTTGGGCTAACTCTTATACCTGTGATTTTTTTGATTTGTCTATTGTATCAATCTGATCCTGTAATTTTAATTATATCAATTTTTCCTTTAATTTTTCACATAGTATCAAATTTAATTCAATTAATAACAGTTAGGATAAATTGTAAATATATCTCTTGAGATTTACTTAAATTATAGATTGCCCCTTGTATTGAAAATTACAAATACCCTCTTATCAAAAAAGATTATTTAACAGAATTAACAGAAAAAATAAAATTTCTAACTACTCTCCTATGCAACAATAAAATTACCTAAATTGTTAACAAAAAATATATTTTTGACATTATTAAAAATTGTTAATCAACTTGATAATTTATTAATAAAATAGATTATTTGTTATATAATTATAAACTTAAAGGGATGAAATGTAATTTTTAAAATTACAAAAGGCAACCTATAATTTAAGCAAACTCCAGATGACGTATTTATAGTTTACCCTAACATCTATTAATAAATTGAAGGGTTAACTACATTTTAGTCCTTAAAGTATGAGCCTTGTTAGTCTCTAATGTTTAAATTGTATCAATTTAGTTATAATGTATAAAAGAAATTTAATTTAGTCTCCACTATTTAAATTGTATCGATTTGATTTTCAATATATAAGTGTCAATTTAATTCTCAATTTTTGAAGTGTCAATTTAATCCCCCAATATATACAATGTATTTCAATTTACTCCCCTAATACATTGGGGACCAAATTGACACTACCAGACATCAAAAACCAAACTGAAACACTTTGGTTTTTGTTTTTATTATGCCAAAAATACAACTTAAAATTTGTTCACAAATTTTTATTTTTTTTAAAAAACAACTAACTATTACAGAAACACCAAAATGTTATTTTTAAAATTTTTTAAAAAATCAGACAAAAATAAAAATGATATAATAACAATGACTGTTTTCGAATGCTCTATTTTCAAAAACACGAAAAACAAATTCGAAGGTGCATGGCACCCAACTGAATAACTTGGAACACAGCTCCTCGGGGTTTAAAATGTCACATTGGGGTGACACTTCGAGGATTCTAATAAATTTCACTACTATTGTGGGTGCATATAGATAATCACAGTAACATCAGAACCTTTTCAGCATTAGCATTTCTATATGCTTTGAACCATAGAGTTCAAATAACAAAAACTAAGCAGAATCAATGACAAAAAAAGAACATGAACATGTTCAAGATCTATTTACCAAACAGCACAAATGACGAGTATGCCCATTTCAAAACCAATGGCAATCTTATCATTAGGGCACAAGCACATATGTTGATATATACCAGAAGACACAGCATTTTATAGCTCATTTCTCAAGGCAAAAATAGAAAATTATGGTGAAAAGTAAACAAATAACAATTCAAAGAGCAAGTGCTTCAGACCTACCAACTACAAGAAACAAGTCCAATGCATTGTTGATGTATCAAACTAATGGCCATGGATCAACGGATCAATGACTCAAACATAGCTGTCGATCAATGATTTCCTCATCTCATCAACAATGGCACTAGGTTGGGCTTCTCGCAACTTGAAGACGCTCTCAATGACTGACAATTCTGTTGCTGTAGTGTCTGATCCACAGAATGCTGTCCAGTCGTTAACTGTCAAGCCAGCGGCTATCACTTCACTACCACGATTCACAGTCCCTGCCACCAAAGGGACCTGAAGGAGGGTTGAAAGTTCATCCAAGTCTTCAATGGATGTATGAGGATGGACCTGCTCCAACACAGTTTCCATTAGAAAGCGGACAACAAAAGATAAAATTTTGGTACCTGATGTTTGATAAGATTGCCACAGATGCAGGATATAATTTCTTACCAGGCCACCTTTATTGGAGAAGGCACAATAGCTGCCCACAAGAATGTTACCAGCAATTGTCTGCCTAAAAACTTCTACCCCAAGAACATCTGCAATCAGCTCCTCAGTTTCCTGCAAGTCAACATGAATATAAGTGTTATCTAATAGAAGTTTAAGTCCTACAACATAAAAAAGAAGAATCATCACTGCCTGTTGATGCCGGCATCTACCTAAATTTAAGGAAGAATCATTACCCAGACTGAATGAATTAACGTAAACTAGAAAAACACAATGCAACCAGTCTATAGAACTATTCAAGAACCTGATGAGTTATGTGCACCTCCACTTTACATGGGCTAAGTAATAGATGAACAGACAAGATCAAGGACATTCCAAAAGAACAAAATTACGGCCCTGGGACGTTCCAAAAGAACAAAATAGTGGATTTGCAATTGCATAGGCTTACAAGCTACCTCGAGAATCAGAAATGAAATTCAAAGGTTTAACAAACCAGGAGAGTATATCAAATGTATTTTTTAGCAAAATTGGGGGTAGAAACAGGTGATTGGAAACAATGGAATAATAATGCTATGTTGCTGACTGAGACTTCACCACAGCAATCACCCATAGAGAGGGGAAACTAACGAAGACAAGCTATATAAATTGGTGGCGTCAATGAAGTGCACAATTGTCACCAGAGTATAGTATGCTCAACAGATGCTTGGTAATTATTAACAGAAACTCTGCACAAAATAGCTATAAGTCTAGCCATCTTCCATGGAATCAGAGTAATTGGAAGCAAAGATACAGCTAAACTACATAATCAATGCGACAGAATAAGAATGTTGAAATGGATGGGTAACCAAAAAAAAATTAGAGGATCAATTTAGAAACCTTCATGTACTCATCAAATGATCAAAGGTTTTTTGAGTGCATAGTGGATAATACTAGCTAAGATTGTTTAGCTATGCAAAATAAAGACCAGAAGCTGCACTAAATAAAAGGAGTGGACTGGTTCAACTCAAAGCAACCTACAAGCAAGGAGAAAGTTTTTCATAAAGGAAGAAAATCATTTAGAAAGACTCAAGGCTGCAAAATGACGACATAAAATTATTGCACTGAAGCTATAGCCACAATCCCATACATGGTACTCAACCAGAAGTAGTTGCGAAATAGCTTTTTTTAAGTGTAGATGCATGGTTAGAAAAATATGAAGGGTGTGTTTGGTTTGATTTTGGGAGATAAATTTTTAAAAAAAAATTTGAGAGAGTTTAGAAATTTTTTAGTTTGTTTGATTGTATATTTTGGAAATAGTTTTGGAGTATGGGAGTTTGGAATGATTTAATATTTTATTGTAGTTGAGTAGATATATGTGAGAGAAAAAGTAATTGAGAAGGAGGGGGGAGAGAGAAAAAGTGATTGATTGATGTGTAGGAGAGAGAGTGATTTTGGATTTTTTTTTTTTTTTTTCCAAAATCACTGAACCAAACAAAATTTTGAAATTTTTTCTCCAAAATTACTCTCTCAAAACCAAACCAAACCAAACAAGGCCGAAGACTCCAACAAAAAGGAACACAACCTATGGCCTGCCTTAGTCTTGGCTTGTAGATGTACATGTAGGAGCTGCTCTCAACTTTACAGCATGTGTTGTTTAAAACCATGGTCAGGACAAGGAAAGCCAGCTCTTAGGTTTCTGGCAGAAAATAATCTATTTCACATTCAACTATGCGCACAGGTGCGCAAGTACCCCAAACCCAAAATCATGAAAGTGGATTATCTTGTGTCCACAAGATATTACCTGCCTTCAAGTCCAGGAAGTAAAGAAAGCTCTAAATGCATCTTCCAAAGTGGATTAGAGCATTAGCACATTAATTTAAACCCTTTGTAGGAAGAAAAAGCAAAGAAGAGGGAGGGAAGGAATCATCAAAAAACAGGCAATAACCAATATTTATTCAAATTGATTAGCAATTGAAATTCAATCTCCAAAGACATTTGTCCCAAAGAAACAGGCAGCTTTACCTTGTCAAGATCAGTGTGTGTTAGAGCAACGTAATCATTGCATGCTATACAATTCCCTAGAGCAGATAATCTCTCTTCAATGCGCTGAACAACAACTTGATCTGGCAGACTGTTCCTCAGGTGTTGAAGTTCTTCAATCAGGAAAAAAAATAGGAATGTGAGGTCCACAAGTATAGAAAAATGCCATGAAATATTTTGAAGGCTAAAACTTAAGAGTTAATTCAGTTCAATCTTTATAACAGAAAGTCATTACATTACATGTTTATCTATACCAATATGTGTACGGTGTAAGTGTAACATTCAGAGGAAGCTACCTTCTAAGAAAGTTCAAATGTTCATAAAACACTGCAGTAGCTATCAAACATGAATTCACATAGAGTAATGCTATACAAATTAACAAATCTGACAAACTTTCTTACTCACTGATGTGGCACTTATCATATTATTGAAGTAGGTCCTGCTTCAGATTCCAAACTTTCATTATTGCATGCCACATCAGTTTGTAAGATTTGTTTGCTTATATAGCATTTTCCATTCACAAATTTTAATTGAGAGATGCAAAACAAGACTTGAAGAATTGTGAGCTTGTCAAAGACTGCCATGACAGCTCCCATTTGCATTTAGAATATAAAGTTGGTAGAGCAATCAATAAACAGATTGTTCCACTTCCCACAAGGGTGAAGAACTCCTGCCAGTTGCCCTACAAAAATCATAGAAATATACTAGAGCTACAAGGAAGAGAGATCCTTCTGCAGCTGAACAGAAGGTAACAAAATGGCTTCCTAGATCTCAACCTAAGACACTAATAGGGTCATGTTCTTCTGAAACCCTTTAAACAGTTCTAAGATCCAATCATCCCGTAGAAATTTAATGGAAGCAAAAAAGAAAAAGCATAAAATTCTGTAACATAACTCAGGGACTATGGCTTAGACAAAGTTGTTTCAACTGAATGAGTAACTGCTTGACAGACCACTAAAAAGTATAGGATTACTCTGCAGCCAATAACAAAGCAAATATCACTCAAATCATTAAAACCCTTTAACGTATCTCCTCTTGGACAAGAAAGGTTTTGTTTGCCTTCTTCTAAAGCAAGAAAATTGGGAAAAAAAAAAATTAAAAACAACAATATCATTTAGCTATCACACTCTGTTTCACCACAAAGGAACCATATCAAAACAACACCAAAACACCTTCATACCTTGAATTTTGAAAGAATATTTTATCATTCTATGATATATTATATGAGATTTTAATGTTCCAAAATGAGGATAACTATGCAATCATTTTCCTTATACATGGACGTAATTTTCACCCAGTAGCATCAAGTGGAATTAAAAAGGAAAGATTTGGTCAAATAAAATTCTAAGAAACACAAGAATATCCATGATAACTAAGAGCAACATAAAAATGTAATCCTACTTAGAATAACAAAATGTTTGTCACAGCATTACCTTGGTCAGTGGTGGTGTGAGGCAATAGAAGCCCATTTTTGTTTCCTACAACAAAAATCAAATGATGGCATTGAGATAATCAGTTTAAAGCTCATGGGTCCTCACATGGGTGCTTCTTACATAAGACTACATAAAAGAAACTTCAAAGTATACCAGCACAAAGCCGTCCAATTATCCGAGTACCACCAATGGAGGTTTTAACCACAGGGATAGCATCTGCTAACTCAGTCTCAAACACACTGTACACAAACCAGTTATGCTAAGATTCATTTCTTTCTAAACCCACATACAAAACCCAAAATTCCAGAAAAAAAAAAAAAAAAAAAAAAAATTCAAATTTTTGCACATCCTCAACAGACAAACAAACCTGTAGAAGTTTTCTGAACCTCCAATTGCAACCAAACAGTAGGCATTGGTCAGCTTCGAGAACACCCCAACTTCACATGAGTTCTCAAATTGAAGGCCTACACAAAACCCAAGTACAAAAATAAGCAAAGGGCACAGAGGGACAACAAATCAAGATTGAAACTTTTACCTTCAATAAATAGCGATCAAACAATAAGGAACAATCATATATGTGTATATATATATCGAGTGGTGTGAATAACTTACGAGTGGCCATTGTGAGAAGAAAAAGGTTCGTTGGAGTCAGAGAATTACAGGGTCTGCGATTACCAGGGGAAAAAAAATTGTAAAAAAATGAAAATCGAAAATCAACAGGAACGCTTCAATAGTTCATTAAACCATATGAACATATACATACATATAGATAGATAGACGCGTGTGTGAGTGGATTACCTGAGATATGTTTTGCCGGGAGCTTAGGTCTGAGAGGTTCGCTTGTATTTCACCAATGGCAGTGTTCAAATTAGGGTTTTATAAGCGCTTAGGGTTTTTTAATGACAAACTGAAAAAAAGAATTTGATTTTTTAAAATTTTGCTAACGCTCTTGGTTTGGAATTTGAAACTTGAAAGAAAAAATATAAATAGTAAAATATATTTATATTTTATCCAATTTTATATATATATATATATATATATATTATTTTAAATTCTTTCTCAAATCTTTCAAGGGCAAATTACAAACACCCTCTCGAGGTTTGGTGAAAATACAGATTTCTTCCTGAGGTTTGAGAAATTACAAATTGCCCCTGAAGGTCAAATTTGCATAACAAATTAGGAGGGAATCTGTATGAAAATAAAAACCTCAGGGGGTAATTTGTTATGGAAATATAAACCTCAGGGGGCGGGATGTAATTTCTCAAACCTCAGGGGTAATCTGTATTTTCACCAAACCTCAAAGGGGTGTTTGTAATTTGCCCATCTTTCAATCAAACCTAAAGTTAAAAAAGATTCGGCAACTATATTTTAGACCGTTTGGAATATATTATTTTATTTTAAAAGTCAAAAAATCCCTACAATAAATCGTCATATTACTCTTTTTATTTTTTTGTACCAATTTTTAAAAAAATTAAAAAATCAACTACAACAGTCAGCTTCCAAACTATCTCATAGTATTTATTTATTTTTTTTAAGTGATAAATTATAAATATATGATTTTGAAAATTACATTTTGCAACTTCAAATTTATAATCACATAATAAATTATCTCTTCTATTAATTAACTATTAAGTCAATTAATAAATTTTAATAATATTATAAATATATTTTTCAATTAACAGTTCTAATAATTTTATTATTATATAAGAGATTAATTAGGAATTTTATTTTATTTTTTAGTTAATTGTGTTAAATAATAAATTCGATAACAATTTCTAAAATCACAAGTAACGAATTGTATTTTAAATAAAATTTTAAGAAGTGTATTTATAATTTATTCTAAAAAATTATTAATTAAAAGTTAATTGTTAAATTATTTTTCAGTCAAAACAAAGTTTTTTATTTTGTTGACTTATTTAACCAAATCAATGGCCTGATAAAACGTTTAGGAACATGAGAAAACAAAAAATATATATATATGTAACTAGTTGAGTTTTTTTTTTTTTTTTTTTTGGTAGAAATAATTAGTAGAATTATTAAGAGAGATGGACAAACGAAGAGGGGGAAAAAAAATCCTTGATTAAATTTTAGAGTAAATTATCAATAAATTTCAAAATATAATCTTATGAACTGTTTAGTCCTCCTTTTTTTTTTTGTAAATCCAAAAGTCCTATTAAAGTGAAATTTGTAAATCCAAAAGTTCTATTAAAGTGAAAATTACATAAAAGGATTGTCACTTATATGTTTGGCTTTAATTTTTTAAGGATAAAAGTGGGTTTCTCCAAATGTAAAATTATATATTTGGGCAATCCGCACTATAGAGGTTTTGGATTTTCCCTCTTCATGGAACAAATCTCATATTACGAATAAAAACGTAACAATACTCTAATAACGTAGCACTCCAATGTAACACACTAAAAAACTCCTTAGTATACTTTTCTCAAACGTAACAACGTAATACTCCAAAAAAATTGCTTAGTGTACTTTTCACAAACGTGACAACGTAACACTTCAAAAAAACTCGTTAGTGTATTTTTCTCAAACATAACACTCCAATGTAACACACAAAAAAAACTCATTAGTATACTTTTTCCAAACATAACACTCCAATCAATGTAATCCCAAACGCAACACTCCAATATAAGATATTCCAATGTAACACATAAATACTAAAAAACAATTTAATGTACTTTTCTTAAACGTAACACTAACAGTTTGAAAATTATACATTTACTCAAAACTTACTAACGAATATTTGTACTCTTTTTGGAATGATTTAAAAAATCTCACATCTTTTTTTTATTTTTTATTTTTAGTGTTACATTAGAATGTTATGTTTGGAAATACTTTACATTAGAGTGTTACACCAAAAAAAATTTTACGTTTGAAAAAAGTATACTAAGGATTTTTTTTTTTTTGAAGTGTTACATTGAAGTGTTACAGTTTAAAATTATATATTTGTCCAAAACTTACTAATGAGTTTTTATACTCCTTTTGAAATGTTTGAAGAATCTCATATTCTTTTGGAATATTTGAAAGATCACAAATTTCAAGTCATTTTTATACTTATTTTGAAATGTTTTTCAAATAAAAAAGATTCTCATATAAAATTTAATTCCAAAGTTAATTCTCATAAATTATGTACCTTACCTTTCTAGCACAAAAGAAAAAAGAAAATGAAACATAATAGAAATAAGGGTATAACCGTAAATCTAATTTTTAAATAATATATTAAATCTACATTTCTAAAATCAATAGAACTAATTGGTTTATAAAAAAAATTTTGAGACTAAATAGATTATCATTTCTTAATATAGGACTTATAGATAAATTTTCCTATATTTTTAAATTATATTACTAATGAGTTAGCTTTGTGTGTTTTCTGACAATATTAGAAGAAAATAAAAATATCACATTGCATAAAAGTAATTTATGCAAACAATCACACTCAAAAGACATATCATATATATATATATATATATATATATATATATATTAAAAGTAATATTTTTGCTATGCTTAGATGACAGATTATAAGGGTTTACTTTTTTTTAAAAGAGTCGTGTCAGCATTTATTTTCTTAATTAAAAATAGTGTTTAGGTGGCACATTATAAGACATATTATAAGGGCTTATTTTTTTCTAAGAAAATTGCGTCAACATCTATTTTCTTAATTATAAATAAAGTTCTACAAAAACTCAAACCTAATTTAAATTATACTAGCTTTACCTTTTTTATATGGATCCTATTTGACAAATATTTGTTTTCATATATTTTTCATCGTAAATTAAGATAATCTACAAACCCAATATCAATTTTACGTTTCACATTTTTCTTCTTAATTCTGTCAAGGATTTTTTTTAATGCTAAATTACTTTTTTTTTCTTATTTTTCTGTACATTATTCTATACCCAATATCAATTCTATATTATTCTATATTATGGATTTGTTGTTTAAATTTTATAGTGATTCTATATATGAAATTATATTTCATTTCCTACATTATTTTATATAATCACAATTCATAGGAAGAAAAATTTGCACAACAATAATACTCTCAAGGAACTCTAAAGTTTGGATTTATTACTTGAGTTACTTTTTTAATTGTTGCACAGTAAATTTTTTTTATATTTTGACATCATATTACAGATGATTAATCACTTCACATACTGAAATGTATTTATTGTTTGGATGTTTTCATTATTTTTTCTTTTTGAGTTTAGATGTTGTTATATGATTCTTTCTTGATTAGTCGTTATTGAAATTCTTTTATATAGTTGATACTTTAATTTAATTAAGAGTGCTTATTTTACAATCTTATAATTATATACATCATATAAAATCATAATATGATAATCCAACTATAACATATTTATATTTAATTTTTTTAATAAATTTTATATAATTTATATTTCTACGTATTTTTATTTTCCAAATGAATATAAATGAAAATTAATTAGTTAGAATTACTTTTAATTTTATATTACTAATTCTTCTTCTAATTTAACTATTATTTTTAATATCAAAATGAGTATTTATTTTATTATTTTATAATTTAATATATATCATACAAAATTATTATATAATAATTACTCTTTTATAATACGATAGAACTAAAATTATCAAAATATACAAATAATTTATCTAAAATTAATATATATATAAGTATTTAAGTAACAATTTAATAGAACGATTGTGTCAATATTATCAAAATAAATAATTAAAATCATACTTTAATTTTAATTTTTTATAACACACATTGTACCATCAAATATTTTTTTTTAAAAAAATAGTATGTGTATTGCACGGGTCAACTGTTAATATATATATATACACACTAGCGTATGCCTGTGCCTAAAGGCACGGTGTAAATAATAATAAATAGCTATCATTGGTGCAATTTCCCCTTTACTGAACTACTAAAATTCTGTGGCACTACCTTGGTTTACAACAATTAATTTCTTCATTAATCCATCATGCAAATCTACAAATAATGGACAAAAAATAGTGCATATATTAAGTACTTAGTACAATAAGGCAAACTTTTTGGAAAAGAGTTGCAGATCTAACATAAATCTATATAATAAACAATGGGTCTGAAACAGTACCTGTAGAGAGCACTTAGCAAAAGAAGCCAAAATTGTTTTTCAAGTTTCAAAATTATACTGCAAGATAAAACTCAAACCAGTCATGCACTTCAATGCAACAATCAAATAGCATAAAATATAACCATCAAGCCTAATTCATACTGTTTCTTCCAATCTATCAACTAGGGGTTGGATTATATATATGTATATATATAAAGCTTAAACATTCAAATGGGAGATCAGACAAAACAGCCCTTGTTCACTTTTCCTTTCTTAAATATTAGGAAGAAACTTCAATTGGTTGGAGCTCATGTATGCCAACAGGAAGAGAAGTAAAAACTTACTTGATTCAGTACATGTGGAAAAAGGGCATAATCAACAAATGCAATTAAGTGCAATTAAGTGCCCTATAAGTTTTCATAATCAACCATGGAAAAAGGGCGTTAAACTTGAAAGAACAATAGACAGGTAATATAATCTTACTAAATTGTAGGGCATTAAACTTGAAAGAACAATGGAAGTTTGGGTTTTAACATAAATAATAAAAGAATGCCTAATATTTACAAAAGGAAGGATGTCAAAAGTAGAGAACAACAAAATTCCTCAAGTAAATGCAATAGTAAAAACACAATTAAAATTGTTAATCACTTGAAGATACAAAGCAAGCAAGAGATCATTGGTAGAATAACTAGCATGAGACAAATGATGAAAAGCAGTCAATTCCTAAAAACTACCTATGCAAATAGATTGGTTTTAGAACTCTCCATGGGCTTCTTCAGACTTAGCACACAAATTGCAAAGAAATTTTACTGAACAACACTATTACAGTGAGCAAGAAATTGGGTACCGATATTACCAAATGATATGTTACTATCACCACAACCATACTACACTACAAGTAGATGTTGCAACCATCAAATTTCAATTGAATTTTGTAAAATTACTAGGGCATAGATAACAAAGTTCTTGGTGCTTCAATGGGTTTAATTAATTTTGGATGATGGGTTTCAAATAAAATGTAAATATTAAAACTAAATAGAATAGAAACAGTATGGATAAACAACAAAGCAAACAATCAAAATCAAAACAACCAACAAACATTATTAAATTATAACCACATAAACAAAACAAACATTATATTGCCATACACCTAACTCGATAATATATGTATGCAGATAAAAAACCAATCAAACAACAACAATCATACCACTTGGATTTCCTCAGATTCAATCGAAAAACATCTGTTCCTTCGACGATTAATCTAGACACAATTCAACACACCTGAGAAAAACAAAAGTATGAATAGAGAAAATCTGCTAACCGATAGAAAAAGTTCTTTATAGAAACAGAGCTATTCCAGAAAGAAGAGCCAAACACAAATAGAGAGGGAGAAATCAAGTTACCTGGTAGTTGTGTTGATTGAACGGTGGTGGATAGGTACAACGATAATGTGATTCTGGCTGGAACACATAGCTAGGCTTTAGAAATCTTATAATAAATTGAAGCACACGGGAAGTAATAAACTGAAGCACCCAGATATCATATCACTTTGTGTACAATAAACCCATTTGGGGAGAGTTTTGAATTGAGATTCACAATTAAAACTGTTAATAACTGTATAAAGCAATAAACTTTATAGTGATTAGGGTATTGACAACAAATTGAACTCAATGTACAAAGTAATAAACTGTATAGTGATTACAGTATTGACAACAAATTGAACTCAGTGGTAACAGTCAATGGTGTTCATACACTCAATGATGATCTTCACTACAACTATATAGACAAACTAGTTCAAGAATAGGAAATAAACCCAGATTGAGAGAGCAAATGGCAGCCCAAATTCAAGATGCATTATGGTCCAAAATGAATTAAAATCAATCAAAATGGGTGATCAAGGGCCTCAAATCTCATAGCTTACAGTTTATATCCATGACAGTAATGCCTTTACATGCAGTAAACACTATGATGTGTTGTGTCATTTCTTTTCTTTTCTTTTCTCACCCCTGACATTCCAACCAAAGGCTTATATATTTTTGTAACCTCAAAATAGCAAGAAAGCTACAAAAACAGTTGGTACAAACATGTAAAAAAACACAGCAAAAGAAATCTAAAGTGGAACTAATAAAGAGAAACCCAAAAGAGTCTTACTTGCCCCATTTTCAAGCCAAGACTGGACAGACACCCAAAAGAGTCACACAACACATCAAGAGTAGGGAGTGAATTCACAGGAAGAAAAAAAAATTCCTAAATGAAGACATGAAACCCAAATGAAATACCAATTTATTAGTAGCCCAAATAAACTCCAAATTCAGAAAATTTATTAATCGATAGAAAAAGTTGTTTATAGAAACAGAGCATAGATTTCCCAAGGAAACACTAGCTTTACTAGCATTTCAACTAAACTCTCAATTTTGCCAACAGCCCCACCCAAAAACTTCATGGTAAAACAATCCAATTCCAACCCCAAAATAAAACATTTCATAGCACCAACACTTCAAAAAAAAAATGAAAGAAGTTAGCGAACTTCACATACAATTACTTAATTACCCTTATTTTCTTACTCAATTACTCTTCATTCTTTTTTTTCTTTTTCTTTTTGTGCAGAAAATGTGAACATAGCTATTCCAGAAAAGAGAGCCAAAAAGAAAGAGAGATAGAGAGCAAGGAAGAGAAAGAGAAATCAAATTACCTGGTTAATAGGGGTTAGTGGCGTCGAAATGGAAACCACAAAATTAGAAACCACAACTCTTTGAGAGCAGTGTCGAAATGGTCTACACAAAATTGGAAACCACAACTCATGGTGTTTAATAAATGTATTAGATTGATGCATTGATTCAAAAATTCGCCCAACAATAACAACATGGAGAATGGAAACAGTATGGATTCGAAAATATTAAAACAAAGAACTAAAGAACTGACCCACAAAATAGTCGAGAGAGAGAGGATTATACAGTTTTTTTGCGATCAGGGAAAGGTAAGAACAGTGGCTTAAAATCGCCGTCGTTCGCTAATGCCGTGGCATAAATCCTTGAGATTGTAGCAATAAACTCAGTGGTAACAATCAATGGTGTTCATACACTCAATGATGATATTCACCATAACCATACTACACTGCAGGTAGATGTTGCAACCATATAGACAAACTAGTTCAAGAATAGGAAATAAACCCAAATTGAGAGAAAGAATGGCAGCCCAAATTCAATTGCCTCATATCAATTTGTGTACAATAAACCCATTTTAAACCCAAATGGTAAGACTAAAAATATATCATGAATGTCATAAACAATCAAACCGTGAAGCCTCAGGATTCTCAATGACCCATAAAGAACTTCAAGAATAGGAAATAAACCCAGATTGAGAGAAATAGGAAATATATCATGAATGTCATAAACAATCAAACCGTGAAGCCTTAGTATTCTCAACGACCCACAAAGAACTTCAAGAATAGGAAATAAACCCAAATTGAGAGAAACAGGAAATATATCATGACTGTCATAAACAATCAAACTGTGAAGCCTTAGTACTCTCAATGACCCACAAAGAACTTCAAGAACAAAATAAACCCAAATTGAGAGAAATGGGAAATAAAACCCCAAATTCAATTGCCTCAATACTTTACACAGATTGAAAACCCCGAATTCAATTGCTTTATATCAGTTTGTGTACAATAAACCCATTTTAGACCCAGATAAAAATCAAACCTTGAAACCTGAAGTCTGGTGTTGAATGATTAAAAGATGATAGCAAGGGAGAGAGAGAGAGAGAAAGAGGGGTACCAGAGAGCTCCCATAGGGGTTTAAAGTAAAGAGAGAGAGAAGACGATGAGCGAGGAGGAAAAGACGACGGCGTCGATGTAATGATGGTGGTGAAGTTTGTGGTAGGGAACAGAGGAGCAAACTCGGTGAGTTAGACAGTTGTTCAACCGCCAATCGAAACACAGTTTCGTGGTTCTTAATCGAAAACCCTAGAAGAAGATCAAAAACATAAGAACAATTATACACAATTGCTTAATGCTAGGGAAACAGACAATTGAAGTATTGCATGAAAGAGAGAGAGAGACCGACCACGCCTAGGGAAGGTGAGAGAACAATCGAAAAATCGAACAACTCTATCCCAACAGCAGCAGCACCACAATTGCTTAATGCTAGGGAAACAAACATAGCCATCAGAGGTAACAAAAAAAAAGAGAGAAAGGGAGAGGCAGACGTTGAGAGAGAACGTGTAGAGAGGGAGTTGAAGAGAATGTGATCGGTAGACGTGTTTGGGTAGACGTAGGGGAGAGAGAGAGAGAGAGAGAGAGAGAGAGAGAGAGAGATATGAGCACTTGGACGGGAATGAAAGCATCATCTGGACCATCAAATGAAACAGTTCTGCTTTTGGGAATCATCTCAGCCATTCAAATGAAAATGTATCTCTGATACATTTTATATATTTTCAAAAACTGTTCTGTCTTATTAAATAGATATATGATATTAAAGTAGAGATGATATTTCTAAGGGAGAGGTTCTAGTTGGGTATCCTAATTGGAGGGTGTGGTTGGGTCTTTGTGGGCCCACTACGGAACCCTCATCGATAATTCGAACCGTTTAATATATAGGATTTATCGAGTACTTCATCCTTATAAAAAACAATATTGAACGGATATCAATAGTCACTTGATCAAATCACATTTATATAAATAATTTATTTTAAAAATCATACTTTCCATTGACACAAATGTGATATGATTAAGTAGTTATCGATGTCCCTATCAAAGTGATTTTTTGTAGAGATGAAATACTCAACGAGACTTACACATTGAACGGTTCAGATTATCGATATTGATTCTATGATGGGCCCACGGAGTCTTAACAGCATCCTCCAGTCCGATTTAAACTAGAGAGAAGCTGAGGCCTATTTGATGTGACATCTCTTTTGTATTTAAATGGAAAAATTTTATTTTATAGAAATTAGTAATTAATTAATTTCTCTTGTCTACCAATTTCTTCACACAAAAAAAAAAAAAAAAAATTGAAGAGATTCAAAAAATAATTTTAAGAGAGGTTTTCTCTCTATTGGTTATTATTTCACCTAATTTTTCTTATTTTAATAATCCAAATCACCCGGTATAAACAGTTTAAAATGTAATGACAATTATTCAGCCACATGGCCGGCCCTAGGACATAGGCCACAAGGCCATGGCCTAGTGTCTCTCAAAATAGACTAAAAAAAGGGGCCCCTTCTATTATAATTTAGTGTAATATATTAGGTATGTTTTAAGTCTAAAAAAATTAAAAAAAAGGTCCAAACTAACTTAAATTAAATTGACCCATTAAAAAATTGAAAGGCCATTCAAAAAAAATTGCATTGTTATCCATTGAAAATAGACCCAAAAAAAGGGTCTCTTTTATTATAGTTTAGTATAATATATTAAGTATATTTTAAGTCCAAAAAAAATTAAGGAAGGCCCAAATTAACTTAAAATAAATTAATCCATTAAAAAATTGAAAGGCCCATTTAAAATAATTAGCATTGTTATTCATTGAAAATGATTTTGCAAAAAAATTAGATTATGCAAGTATGATTGATTTATTTGCTTCTAAAAATACAAGAAAAGTGAGGATCAAGCGATACTTATTAGTTATTGTAATGTAATGCTAAGTATTTTTTGTGATTTTGACACAAATCTTTTGTTCTTTACTTTCAATTTTTTTTTTCATTCAATGAAAAAAAAATGTGAAGGGCCCCAAAAATTTGTTAATTGATTATCGGTTTTGGGCCTCGGAAATCTCAGGGTCGGGCCTGTTCAGCCACCAAAATTATGATAAAATGTAATTGAATCACAATTTATTATGATAAAATGTTATTAAAATTATTCAGTCCAATCATGCATCAAGTTATTAAAATTATGATAAAATGTAATTGAATCACAATTTTAAATGTTTTAATTAGACCATTTCCAACGGTAAATCAAATTCACCATCAGATTTGAATTCGATGAAAAATTGTTACTTTTATGGCTCCAACGGTTTTACCAAATAGATATCAAATTGAGAATTCACTAAAAGTTTCACCAAAATGAGAAGCGAAGCAGATTTTATCAAAACACTGTTCGTTTACATTGGAGGTGGGTCTTACCGGACAACCGGCTAGACGTCCTCCCGGACGACCACCTTAAGCAAAAATTTGTGAAAATTTTACATTTTCTCAGTTTTTTAATTTTTGCATTGGTTGGTCGACCGGTAGTTTGATGAAAAGCTAAATTTCTCCGTTAGAGCATGTGATATCAAATAGAGGAAATTGTTTTTTTTTAAATCAGATTTGATGAAAAATCTGGTGAACTATCGGAGATGCTCTTACAGTCACCAAAAAAGGTGCCCAGTACATATTCAGCCAATAACCTTTTGGGTTGATTAAAAAAATAAAATTAGAGTTTGACAATCTAACAAAATAAATCATGAATTTTTAATTTAATAATTTAAATTTAAATTTTTTAATTTATTTTCAATCTAAGTCATTTATCTATTTTCATTAACTCAAACCAACGAAAAACTCAATGCAGGTGTACATAAAATGTCTAAAATACTCTTTTTCATTGAGTTTAATGACTAAAATATCATTTTTTAATCAAATTTACTTAATAAAAAATAGACAAATGATTTAGATTGAAAATAAATTAAAAAATTAGAGTTCAAATTAATAAAATTAAAAAGAGTTTATTTTGTTTTCAAGGGTCAGTTTATTTTGTTTTCAAGGGTCAAACTTTACATTTCATTTGGATGGAGGGGTTTGGTGAGAGAAGAAAAGAAATTTTGAGAATAAAAAAAACTCCTGCACTTATTTGAATGATTATATGAGAAATTATGAGAGATGGTGAGAAAAAAATTCTCATCCAAACCTATATTTTGTTTCTCACCAAAAGTTGTGAGATTTTGTGAGAAAAGAGTTGGGTTTAATGAAATTTTTTTAAAATACCAAAATTACCTTTATGAAAAAAATGTAACTTATTAATATAAAAAGTTATTTTGGTAATCCCATAATTTTTATTTTATTTTATTTACTATATCCAAACAAGATAGATAAGAAATCATATTCTCTTTTCTTTTATACATCCAGATATAATGGTGGGAAATTATAATTAATTTTTTTCTCATCTAGTGAGAAATCACAATCATTTATTTTCTCACCTCATCTTACAATTCAAATGAAGTGTTAGAGGTTTTTTTTTTTTTCCTTTTAATTTAAAAAAAATAATAATAATAATTTATTTTGTACCAAGCTGCGATCCACGTCACCCTTAAGCGTACGCTACAAGAAAAGGTCCAAGGACCCAATTGGGAAACCGGACTGTGAGATTTGAGCTGGACTATATAGCTCCAAAGCCCAATCCAAATAGACCTACACTAAGGGGAATTCTATAGTATATTTTGTTTAATTATTTAGAATTTTATGTTATTTGCAGTATATTTTATAATTTTTCTTAAATTACTCTTCAAAGTACACCCAAATAAGAAACAAAATTACCATATTTGGACTTAAAATCTGAACACAACTGTTTTGTTTGGATTTTTGGATCCGAACATGTTAACTTTATTCGGTAGTATACTGTCGAATGAAATAAATTTGTTCGGATCTAAAACTCCAAACAATAATGACGTTAAACAGGATGACTATTTGTTTTTACGTTAAAAAAAGCACAAAACTAAAAAAATTGTATCTTGATATTTATATAAATACTTACCTCATTTTTTATGAATTGTTTCAAAAAACAGTTTTATTATTCTCATTCATTGTTTGATTTTGTTCAAATTGTAAGGATAAGAAACAATAATATTTATGATAATGGTAAGTTTTAGTGGGATGGTTTGGAATTTTGTAATGAGGAAGAAGAAAAAGAGAAAACAATTGAAATTTAAAGAAGAAAATAAAAAATAGGTATATGTGATTAGGATATATCATTAGAAGAGGAAAAAAAAAAACATTTTATTTTAAAATTTAATATGTATTATCTTTATTAATAAATTTAAATTAAGATATAATAGAAATTAAAATTTTAAAATTTTAGTCAGAGGAAATTAATAATTTTTTAAGTATAAATAGAAATCCCTTACCCTGATGGAATAATATGGCCCAGTCCATCTAAAATTTGGAACCCCACCTACCCACCTACCTTCCAGCCTAGTTAGAGGCATTTATTTATTTTTATTTTTTTCCTGTGAAGTGAATGAAGAGAAATAGCATATGGAAAGTTACATTCGATAAGACTCCAACCCATACTGTACTCAACCACCAGCACTTGGTCTTTAGAGGCCAAGTTTAGAGCCACCTTATTCTAATTTAATTTTTTTTTACAAGGTTTAAATTTAAAATTTTGGGTTAAAAAAAATATCAAAAACTCACAATAAAAGCCCTTAAGAAGTCTTTAAATAAGGTTAATCTTATCTCAATCGTGGGTTCCTTAAATTTTTTTTGTGTCAAAAACACATAGGTTACATTGCAAAGAATATATTTTTCACTTTTTAACTTGTTATATTGCAAAAAAATAAAAAAATAAAATAAAATTATTATACCACTCTAATAATTCTTATATTATTTTGACACAATCAATTCTCAAATTAAATTTTGATTATTAAATTATTTTTTTTATTTTAAATCTAGCCATCATGATTATTTTTATTGAGGTGGCAAACAATTTGATTTGTTGACTATAAAAACATTAAAAACGTATAAATATTATTAAAAAAATAAATCATACTTTTTATTCATTCATATTTTTATACAATTTAAAAAAAAATCATTGTCAAATATATTAATGATTTTACTAAAAAATTTAAAAACTTACTTTAAAAAAAAATTAATTACTTAAAAGTCTTATTTACAAATATTATGGTAGCTCAGATCCTATCTAAGATTTTGTTGAACCAATAAGTCCTATTTAGTAAAATTGATAATGTTATCAGTTTTTCATAATTTTTAAAACTAAAAACATTATCAATTTTGTATAATAATATTTCAGATAATTGTTTCATTAACTGATGGAAAAAAAAGAGAGCATGAGATTAAACGTTTTTGCTCTTCTACTTATTGGTTTGATTCAACTATCTAATAAAATTGAAAACATTATCAATTTTTTTTAGTTTTAAAACTGAGAACATTATCAGATTTTTCATTTTTTCATTTTTTTCCCCCAGTTTTGCATCAATGTTTCATCATCATGCTCCTTTATAGATACAAAATTTCCAATTTTGCACAAAAAAATAATTTTGTATTTTCAATTTTTCAAAAAAAACATTATTTTTTTCTTTTTTGCACATAATTTTTTTTTAAAAAATTCAATTTGAAAGTTGATATTTTAAAGTTTTGAAAATCCAATAAATGTCAAATTATCATTTTTTTTAATTGATAATCATAAATAATGAACAATCATTGTTTGAAGGGGTAATTCTGACTATTAAAAATTTAATGGGATTTGAAGGTCCAAAAAGTTTTAGTTAAGATTTTATGGAATATAAATATATAAATACTCCTAAAAAAATGTCAAATATCACATGAGGCCTTAGAGCATCTCTAACGGTGTATCATTTATTTCACCAAATTTGAGTAAAAATTTAAGTAAAACTCCATCAGATATCCAACACTCCAACGGAGCATTTTGGCTATCATCAACACACTGGTCGACCGAGAGGACGATCGAGCGAAAGTCCGGCCGGTCGACCGGCAAGAATAATCCATCGATTCTGAGAGTATGCTTTGCTATGGGAAGTTTTCAACAAAACGGATGATAGGGGGACATCCAACCCGACGTCGGGCTAATCGCTTGGTTCTACAAAATCAACGGCACCAAACAGTGAAATGCTGAAAACTCCCAGACATTCTCTATTTGGTGAAACATTTTCGAGATTCTCGATTTGATACCGATTTAATGAAACCGTTAAAACTAAAAAAATTAATATATATTTTTCATTAAATTCAAATTTAATAATAAATTTAATACACAATTGAATATGGTCTTAATAACATCTCGTTGTAAAGGCCCCAATCCGTAGGGACATAAGAAAGGTCCCAATCCGTAGGGACATATGAAAGGTCCACCTCTTGAGGCCTGATTATAGACGACACCCCATCAATTGCAAGAAAGAGTGCACAAAAATTTCCTTCCACATCCTTCAATAATGATTTGTTTTCGTCACAGCTAAATTTGTACAAATTATCACATGGTTTCAAAAAAATCACATGTCTAATAATTATGTTTTGTGACTAAATTTTGCTAACATGTCATTCTAGAGCACATGTTAGTAGATTTAAGAAATCATAAATTTTGTATAAAACATATGTAAAAAAAATACAATCTTTTAAGTCTCTTACCATCTGTCTTACAATTATATATTAAGAAAAATTATTTATGATTTGTTAATTTAAAATCATATAAATATAATAGACTCGCGAAAAATAGAGTATTTTATCACGACAAAATAATTACTCCTTACTTTGTAGTACAACTAATATATTTAATTCCAACCCCACCATTGTTGGAAACCATGGAATGAAGCAGGGCCATCCCTTTTGTAAATGGATCCAATATATGTGTGGCAAACCATCTTCGAAAATGTCGTACCAAAAACACAAAAAAATAAAAGTACACAAAATTTACATAAAGTTATATGATTATTTATGATAATTTTATTTGAAGTCAAAATATTTATTATTGCATTATAATTATAAGATTGTTACTGTCATATTCAATTATTTATATAACTTGTATTTGTAAATTATTTTTCAACCATTCTTGGCCTACAAACTGATTGATAGTGACTTGTTTATTGTCATTATTTTAGCCAATTATTAATGAACTTGATGCATAAAATAACTCGAGAATTAACTGTTTATTTCTCAATCCTATGCTCCACTAATAGAAATCAAAACATTATTATATTAGTAATATGATGACATTTGCCAAACTTAATTAGGAAGGAAACAATCATTCCTATCTCCATTCAACTTTTAAAAAATGTGTTTTTTACCTTGTAAATGCGTTCATGCCCCTACCTTTTTGACTATGACTTTCACTAATTAAGAAATGCATGAATTTCATGAGAGAGAGATAAATGTATAATAAGTGATGTTATATATATAATAAATAAATAAATAAATGAAATAATATGACTCCTTTTCACTGTAAAACAAAGGAAGATATCATATATCATTGAAAATTTTCAACTCTGATGTGGCTTTCTATATGTCAAGATGAGTTTTATTTTTTTTAAGTATATAAACGTCAAAAGATAAAATATATATAATAAAGAAACATCCATTAAGATGACTATTAATTATAAAAATATTATCACCATATTATTTTGGTAAAAGAATTATCTTTTTTTCTGTAAAATAAGAATATTTCATATACAATTTTGGCACTAAAAGAGGAAAAATGTAGGTATATGTAACATTTTATTAAACCCTAAAACTAAATTTTCATTCAATTAAGTCATCAAACTTCCCAAATTGATTTAATGTGGCCCTTTTGTTAAATTTAGTTCACTTATCAAATATATTTTATGGGACTCACCCAAAGATTTATCAAAACAAAATCATAGAATCAACACCATATCTTTCTTGCTCCAGCACAAGCTTATGAATAGTTTTTAGCATTCAAGTTGATATTATATGATATATTTAATTGTCAAAAGTGAATGAAATGTAATAAAGTGCTAAATTGAACCAATTTAAAAGTTTGAGGGCTTATTTAAATGAAAATTTAGTTAAAAAATATGCAAAGTTTAGAGACTTTTGGTGTAATTTACTTTAATATTAATTAGAGGAATGTTACATAACCACATTTTACAACTCACAATTCATCCACAATGACATAATAAAGGAGTTTAGGTTTTATATGTTTGATGTAACATTTTTCAAGTTGTAAGTTTATAATTGGAAGTCAAATTTAAAAACATCTATTCCTCAACTTCTAGATAATCAATTTTATTTTCAACTTATTTAAGTTATTTTTGCCTTATAAACTATAAGCACAACTTACATCCAACAGTCTCACAAAAAAAAAAAATATAAAAAATAAAATAAAATAAAATAAAATAAAAAATAATAATAATAATAAAACAAAACTATAAGCTGCACCAAATAATACCATAATTGAATTTGTAACAAATTAAAAATTAACACATAACTTGTCATATATGGATAAAATTAAAAGAGATTTTTTTTTGTAGTCTTGCTATTTTTTCTATTAATTATTCAACTTGAAGCAATCTACAACAGAGACATGGCCAAGGAAGATTTTTCTCAACTACTAGTTTTCCACTGAAGGATTTCCAATATGAGGAAAAGCTAGGTCTAAGCATAGAATCAAGATCCCCTCATTGCAGGGTCATTGGGCCCACTTTTAGGCTCAATTTTGATAATTCGAACCGTTCATATTTTAAGATGTGTTCAGTATATCATACTCGTAAAAAATCAAGTTGATCGGATATCAAAAAGAATGTATTCGGAAAACTGTTTATTAAATTCTTTAAAAAAATAGTTTTTAGTTCGAGTTTTCGAACACATACTTTCTGATATCCGATCAACTTGATTTTTTACAAATATGATATACTGAACAAATCTTCAAATATGAACGGTTCGGATTATCAAAATTAGGCCTAAAAGTAGGCCCAATGGCCTTGCAAGTAGGAAATGCAAGGAGAGGATCCTCATTCGTAAGCATATACCAAAGTCCAAACACTATATGGCTCAGAGTTGGCCACGTTATCTCTTCCAATTGGTATGTGATCAGTGACCATGATCTTTCTTAGGTGACAGTTGCCAACTACCTGAATCTAATGGACCCACCCACACCAATCTTACTCACTCACTCCATGTCCTGATATACCTTTCTTTCTAGCCAGAAACAGGGGATTTCAGAGAGAGAGCGCGCGCAAACTTACAGTTGAGAAAAAACTTGAATCATGTGAGTAGAGTAAATTGACCAGGACATAGTTTGCTAAGCAAATTTCATGATGTAAACTTCGGAGGATTTTTCAATGGTTACAAAAGACAAAGCTTGAATCATGTGAGTAGAGTAAATTGAAGACGACATAGTTTGCTCCGCAAATTTCATCATGTAAACTTTGGAGGATTTTTCAATGGTTACAAAAAAGCGGTTTGGAAGTACCATATCACCACCACGGGTGATGGTGGGGTGGAAAGGTACCTTACTTGTACACAAGTGAGCAGGGCTTAACTCCTGAGGGGCGCGACTAACAACCTGTCTTTCAAACGGTGAAGCTAACTGTACTCTGATCGCAACTCTGCCTCTTGTGCTGGGGGTTGGTGCATTCCTCTCTTACCCCGATGGTGGGTCCCTTCCTTTGAATTGGAAAAAGTCTAGTTTACACACCAACGCCTAAAGGTTGCAATGATACCACCAATGAGTATCTTCTTTTTTCGTTCAAAAAAAATTATCATATCAAAAAACTGTCTTCAACTATTACATCTGAATAATAGAAAAGAGAAATATCTAGCTATTAATTTGTAATGAGTAAAACCGAATCCAAAAATGAATTTTTTTTCCTAAAAACAAAAGTGGTTTCCGTGATCTTACTTAATATTAAAATTGACTCTTAATTATCACACAATATGATGTTATATACCACTAAAGTGGTTTTCATGATCTTACTTAAAACTACTATTTTTTGGGGTATAGGGTGTTTTTTTGTACCTAAACCACCTTTTTTTAATACGGTGGAGGCAATTGGCACTACATCTCCTAATATATATAATCTCTATTTTGACCTGTAATGATGTGAAAGAAAGAGATAATAGAGAAAGATAGGGAGAGGAAGGATGAAGAGTGAAGAGTGAAGAGTGGGATCTATTTTACATCATTAGGGGTGGATTGGGGTGCTCGAGCTCCCAAGCATTTTTCCATTGGAGGCAACTTAGGTAGGAAAACTGTCTGTGACAAAACTTCCTAGTGCTGTGAAGAGGTTTTGTCATCTGGACTAACGCCAATTGATTCAGATTTCTCTCCTTGAAGTTGTAGGTCATGTTTTAATTTTATATATCATTCATCACAGAAATGCATAATTCTTTGCGATCCTGTAAAAAAATTTAATTACCTAGAAAATTTTAAAGCAACTCATGAACTTCACGTGAACTAAAAACAGCTCTACTATAAGAATTGTAGATAAGACCTAGAAGAAGCAGGCAGCAGCAACCATAAACATCAAACGTTTTAAGCTACAATTGTGCCTCACTCTCAAAAAGTCCAGTCTTCAACCAAGGCTATTATTCTAGAACACTACTTTTTTTTTAACCATATCTACCAAAAACACAGCACTTTTTTACCAAACCCATGTCCTATCTCGTGAGCATAACGGATTACTCACCAAGATGAATTAACACACAGCTAAAAAGTTAGAAGTTGAACCAAAAACCTAAAAAATTAAACAAACTGAAGATGTATGTTAAAGCAAACTACAACAAAAGCATTGCAAAGCATCAATTAAAATCACTTTTGTAGCTCCGTTGTACTGAATCACGAAGAGTTTAATCAGACAAAAACATCTTGTACTCACAAACATAGGCCATATAGCTGAACCTCATAAATGCCTCATTACCCATTGATCGTGATCCTCATTTCCATTAATCTCTGTTACTATTTACTGAACTAGGCATACTTCTTACTATTTACCACTGCTATTTCATTGTGTCCTATATGCATGCTTCAAATTTTACAAAACTACCCTTGTTTTTGAAACTGCAATACAAGAGGTAAGATTTTTCTCAACTTGAATAATGTAACAAGTCCACAAAAAGTCATTACTAGAAAGTTTGATAAAGAAAACTACAAAATAAGCTTCTTGTCTTAGGCTTAAATAGACTCTACCCAGATTCTCTTTCAATCATAACTGAGATTCCAATTTTTTACTTCACTGTTGGCTAGATAAACTAACAATTGGAGAAAAGCGGATTAGATCTTTATCATATTGTTCTGACTTTGCCATAATAGTTAACTAATAAGATCAACAGTTGGAATTTTCAAAGCAGAACCAGTGACGTATGGAGGAGGGATAAAATCCCTAACCTGTCAGTCAGCAACCTCTAATGGAAACCCTCCACCATATAAACGGAGTAAGACCATTATTACTAAAATACAACCAAATTAAATTTTTTGACTGCAAAATAGAAAGAAAAAAAAAAAAAAAAAAAAAAAACAGAAGCATATTCTATTTTTTTTCGTTTAATTGAAAGTGGTGAAAAGGGTAATCAACACTCATTTATGATGTAAAATTGAGGGAAATCAAATACAACATCTTCCTTCCCCCTTTTTGCCGGTTGGAGTCAATTGGACATCTCATTGTAGATCAAGAACATAAGAAATACAGACCAAATGAAAAAATGAAAACAGCAATGAAATTTAGGGAGGGAAATTTACAATTTGAGAAGCAAGGATTAGAATCATATCTGGAAAACCATCTGCCTTCCCAAGTTTAGAGGATAAGTTCCACCAATATCTCAGCTTTCTTCCACTCCACTGAACCTCAATTTTCCTGTACAATGTCCAAAAAACAAAAAAACAAAAAAAAATGTAAGGAAGTTCACATTAGCTCCCATTACAACCATATTGACTCTGTATGTTGCTCATAATCTATGGTTTCTATTCTTTTTTAACTTCATTATTTATTTTGAGTGTGTGAGCCTGAAAAGGATTCCTAACCACATTAAAGCAAAAACCCCCTTCGATGGATATACCCTACTAATAGCAGTGTTGACAACTTTGCAAAACCAGTAGACAAGATCATGAAAGGACAGATTAGTCATGATGGACAGAAAACCTTACCCAACAGAAATATTTATGTTCCGTAATTTGTGCAAATTGCAGTGAATCAGGCGTTCGTATAGTCCATGCCACTGCGCTTCCGTTTGTTCGACTTTGAAAAGAAGCATATCTGTATCCAACTTGTTTTCTGCTTAACTGCTTGTGGTTTGACACCCCTCTTTGCAAACAGTTCAGCCATATACTGAACAACAGCCTGAGGAGTAGCGAAAATTGGTTGAACTAAAAACAGAAACTTCAAAAATCAATAATTTCACAGGAAGTACAGGAAAGATTAATTACCTGTGCTCCCATCTGAGCTATATTTCTTGGCGGCACTTCCATGGGATTCCCTTCCATGTTTAAAACATGTAGTCGTGATAACATCCTGAAAGAGTCCGGAAGAATTCTTATCTGGTTATTACTAATATCCAGCTCTTCAAGTAATTCAAGGTTCCCAATTGACCTCGGTAGGGATTGTAGATCAGCAAAATTGTTGCTAATGTTCATCTTGACAAGTGTTGTAGCGAAACATAAGCTCTCAGGCACCGACTCAAGCTCGTTGAAACTTACATTAAGCTCTCTCAAATTTGAGAGGGATGACATGGTGGTAGGCAATTGTCTGATGTTATTGTAACGAACAGACAGAATCTCCAGGGATGCGATTCGTCCTACAGCTTCTGGAAGGGCCTTAAGCCGATTATAGTCTGCATGAAGCTCCTTGAGTGATGAACACTGACTAATAGTATGCGGAATTTCTTCGATATTGTTAGTCTCTACATTCAATTTCTTTAGACTAACAAGTGATCCGATTAACTCAGGAAGCACAGGGAGATGATTTGAGCTCAAATCTAGCTCCTCAAGACGGACTAATCTACCAAAAGTTTCAGGCAGAGATGTTAGCTGATTCCCACTCACATCAAGACAAACCAGGCTAAGGAGATCTCCAATGGAATCTGGAAGTTCACTAATTCTGTTTGAATGCAAATCCAATTTCGTCAGCGACAAGAGACCACTGATTGTGGCGGGCAAGGCCAGAATACGATTTTCAGACAAATCTAAGGTGATTAAACACGATAACTTCCCTATAGAATCAGGAAGCCATTCAATTTGGTCCATCAGTTTGTTCTGAAGATTGAGATCCCTAGTACCCTTCTTCGAACACACTTCAATCAAACTAGCAAGCTTTATTAGACTCAATTTTTCACCATCTTGACCTACAAAAAACAAACCAATTTCCATGTAAATACGAAGATTATACAAACCCATCAGGTCTATCTTAATTCAATCCAAAACAATTCATGCAACTAAATCCTTCAAAATTCAACTATATCTTCTGAGTTCTGATACCTATCCATTGAATTTCAAGTAGCAAACATAGAATGACATAAATGCACAACAACAAAAGCCAAAAAACCAGAAACTCAAAAGGGTATGGACAAAATCCATTGCAGAGAAGGACCCAAACTCACCAGAAGTGCTTGGAATTTTCAGTGATGAATCCAAAATCTGTGGAGTTAACGCATCCCCAGATCGAATGCTTCCCGCAATTCCATCCGAATAGAACGTAGCTGTCCCCTTTTTCACATAACTATCATCCCGGGTAAATAGTTCTGAAGATTTAGCAGGCCCTTTGTCATAGTGTAAGCCCGAAGAGAACGTGGTAGCTGTAACAGGTGAATTCAAACTAGCAACAGAAAACGAATTTGAATTCGTGAAAGACAAAGTGCTCCAATTCGTGGAAGAAGTGGAAGCTATAGAGTGACTGGGGTGGTGGGAATTGGAGGCAGAACTCGAAGGAAGACATTTCGAGGCTCTTAGAATCAAATCGTCGAACAGTGAGTGGACGTTGTCGAGATCTAGCAATTTCAGAGCCTCTCTCTTCTGTTCTTTGCTTTGAAAATGAACCAAATTCTTTTGCGTCTCTTGCAACACTCTGAATAGCTCTTCGGGCACTTCAAGGCTCTTCCTCTTCCTCGCAATGGCCTCGATTCTCGCTTGCTCTTCCTTGTCGACGTTTAGGATCAATGTCTTCGCAGCCTCCACCTCGTCGATTCCGGGTCTCGCCGGAAGAGATCTGTGAGTTCTCATGATCTCTTCCACCACCTCTTCAATTGATTTCGCAGACGATTCCATTTTCCTTCCAATCCCTGTTTTCCTGATTCCCAAACACTCAATGTAAATTGCAACAAACCCAGTCGAAAAAAATAAAAAAAAAGTAACAAACTGAGAATCGATGGTGAATCTAATTTTCTGTTTTCAAAAAGCAAATTGCAACCAAAACCCAGATGAGTAGAACACGAAAACAAACTGAATTCCCTTTTTCGACGAGCTTTCTAGAACCATCAAACTAACAAAAAAGGGCATTAAAAACGACTTCAATTAACAAAAACAAGCCAATAACACAAAACCCAGTTTTTTTTTTTTCCCTAAGAAACGCACAATCTAACAAAAAGAAAAATATAAAAAACACTTTCAGAAAACGAAAGGCAACATGTATGGACCTTCTGTGTGGTGGATCAGCAGGAAGGAAAATTTGAAAGCAAAATGAATCTGGGTAAACTTGTTATTGCTTTAGGAGTGAGAGTAGATGAATCTGTGGGACGAAAACCAGCTACTGAGAAAGCTAAGTAGTGGTATGCTCGTCTCGCCTCCAAAATTCAGTCCTTCCCATTTTACACAGTGAATATACAGTTAGAATGATGTGTATTATCTCTAAGTTTTAGTTTAATATTGACATATGTATTACCCATGCTATTATCTTATAAAGAAAGGCCGTTTGGATAATTTGATCCAGACCGTTAACACGATAATCTATTGTGTCTGATTAGTCATCGACGGCATCTACCATGCCCTCCCTTTTCTTATAGGTAAATGTAATAAATTCTTTACTAAATAAACGATTAAATGTTTTATAAACGTATGAAGTCACACTCATATAAAATATTTGGTGATTTGTTATTTGGATAAATAATAAATATACCATTGAAATTTATTTAAAATATCATTTTCTGAAAGTGTTTGAAAAATTAATCATTTTAATAAGTTATTTTAGTTTTTGATTATTTTAATAAATTAAAATAATTGTGTTTAGAAAGAGAGTTGAATTTTTTTATAATTAGATATGATATTTGTGAGAAAAAAAATAAAATAATTATAAGTTTGATATAATATTTTATCATATTAACTATTTTAATTTATCTTGTCTTTTAGAATTATTTTGGCGTAAAAAGCCAAAAAAAAATCCTATTGTCAAGCACCCTCTCTGTAGTTATGGGAATTAGATTTTACTCTCTGATTTGGTTAATTACAAATTACCGTTGTTATTTTTAGGACTCTCACTTTTTATGATGTCAAATTTAAATTTGAGTAATTTTTTATAATTCTCTTCAAACTTTTGTTTTTTTATTTATTTAAATTTTGAGAAAAGTTTAAAATACAAATTTATTAATATATAATAAAAAAATCAATTTGTGAAAACTTTACCAATCTCCTAACCGATGTGATTTAAAAAAACAAGATATGCATCAAACTAAAGACCAAACACGTTGTTGTCACTGTTCCTGCCGTTCTCATTGCGAACTTCGATCACCGCCAAAAATCATAGTTGAAGATGAACACCCACAATAGTAAAGGAAGAGGATTAAAAGAAGAAAGAACCATTGTATGTGTTACAAAAATCTAAAAAGTTATAATCAGGAAAAAAACTTTCAAAACCCTATTCTTCGACATAAAATCCAGGAAAGTGTTTTTCAAACTCATCGAAAAGTCGCTGGAGGGATTCTAGAAATCACTAAAAAGAAGCTCTCCAATTCTTGTTTTTATTTAAATTCATGCAAAAGTCAATTTTGCATAAATTTTTACTACTCCTTTTTTATTTAAATTTTGAAAAATTATATACAAATTTATATTCAAATCTAAATTGATCAATGTAATACATATTAAACCAAAAAAAAAAATTACTCAATTTTTTTACTTAAATTTGAGTAAAATTACAAGTACAGAAGATAACCTAACAATAATATTACGAAGCTCTAAATATTTACTGAAAAATTTGCCAATAAATAAATAATGTGTGACGGTATTCAATTTAAGAGGGCCCTGTGCTTTATTTTTTGATATTTTTTTAAATTTTTTTTTTTATTTTTGATTTAAATTTTTTTCTTTTGTAATTCCCATATTGCCCTCGTTTGTTGAGTAACTTAACAGTGTTTGAACTTGCTTTTCTATGGCTGTTTTAGAAATTTGGCTAAAAATCAATTTTGCATGTTTAACGTATTTTGGGTCACATCAATTTTCTATTTTTTACATATTTTTAAAAAAAATTAAAAAATTAATTTTTAACTAAATATCCAAAACAAACCAAATGCTTGGCTTGTGCAACTTCCACGTCATTGTTGTGAAGATTTGTTATTAGCATGTCGTATTTGAATAGATTCCGTTTGGTTTAATTTTTTAAACGAATTTTATGTTTTAATTTATATTTTGAAAGATAAGTTCTTAAAAAGAGTTTTAAAGAAAGAAAAGTTATTTGATTATAAATTTTAAAAAGAGTGTTTAAAAACTTTTGATTATAAGTTTTGAAGCTAATTTTTTTATTTAATTTATTATTTTGAATTTTTTTATTTTTATTTTTGTAAAAAAATATTTATTTATTTATTTTTATTTTTCGAACAAAATATTTTTCTAATATTTTTTTCAAAAATAAAAAAAATTATTTGAAAAAATATTTGTTTCAAAAAAATAAAAAATAAAAAATAAAAAAATTTAAAGAACAAAATTAAAAAAAAAATTGAATTTTTTTTATAAAAAAATAGATTTTTGAAAACTTGTTTGGTTATAAATTTTTTTAGATAAATTTTTTAAAAAAATTTTAAAAACTTTATTTGGTTATGAGTTTTGAAAAGAATTTTAAATATTTTTTAATTAAAATTATGATTTCAAAACAAACCAAACGCTACCTATATGTTTTCTTTTATGTTTCTTTGTCCATCTCCTACATATACATTATTAATTTATGAGATTGTTCAAAAAATAAAATATATATATATATATATATATAAGAACAAAAGGGTCAAATAATGACAGATGAAAGAAGACAAATAATCTATATTCATCTTATTCTAGAAGCTAAATAACTTTTTATGGTATCCCAATTACAATAACTTTTTATGGTATCCCAATTACTCAAAGTAACTTTATATATTGTCTTTTGACTTATTGATTTGCAATTAATGAAGTTATACTAAAATTTGATGACATAGAATATTTAATTTTTGGGAAAATTACTTATCAGTGAGATTATTAAAAAATTATTAAAAAATCATAAAAAAAATTGATGACTTTAATTATTAATATATAAAATTTACCACTTAAATATAATTTTTTTAAAAATTTACACTGAATTGAAATTCCTCCTTAATTTTTCTGGTTTTCTTTTGGTATGTGTAAAAAGTTGAAAATAGGCATTTATAATAAACATTATTTCCTAATAATTAAGAATATTGTATCTATAAACTCCTTTTTCTTTTCTTTCTTTTTTGAGTTTTTGTAATGAGTCTTTCGTCTTAATATATGTAGGTAAATTGTGGTTATATAAACAAACAGATTTTGTGTTGATAATGGGATGTTTGGGAAGTTAGGTTTAGACTAAAATAGTTAATAAAGATAAAATAGTCTAAAATAACCAATAAAACTAAATATCACATCCAAATTATAATCATTTTACTTTTTCTCTCACAACCATCAAATCAATTACCAAAAAAAAATTATCATTTCAAATACAAATTTTTTAACCAGGATAAAATAGTAAAAAAAAACAAAATAATCTATTCTCAAACAGGGCCAATAACAACTAAAAAAAGTATATAAATATTTACAATTTTACCTACACTTTCTTTTTTTCTTTTTCTTTTTTCTTTTTTTGGGTAATGTTTATGAATAGAGAACTTCATTTTAACAAAAGTAATAATATACAAATATAAAATATATACATAATTTTTTGTAGGACTGGTGTGGCTTGCTGTGATTCTTTCCCTTTAAAACGAAGGATAATTTATGGTACATGCACACTCTCAAAATGTGTATTATATATAAGTTATGATATTTGTAAATTTTATTATCATAAATTTTATGACTCAATTTTATAGAGTCATAACTATAAATAAATAAAATAATTATAACCAAACACCACATAAAGTATAACGAAATAGAAATTGAATCATAACAAAAATAATATTATAATAAACATTATAATAATTTATAGCTAATATCATAATAAGTCATAATCAAAAACTATAAAGGTCGTAACCGGTGGTAACCAAGGAGATGTGTGTACCATAAATTTTCCTAAAACAAAACACCTATAAAGATAATTTTTATTTATATTGTATTTTTTGAATAAAATTTTATGTGTAAATAAAAATTTTCTTTTAAAAATTCACCTATAGTCATTAAACAAGGTTAAGACACTTGTAATAAACTTGATTTCAATCTAAAACAAATCAATACAGAGTTGACACCACATTTTAGTGCTTCTAGCATAAAATGAATAATACATAAATTGTGATTAGTTTAAAATAGTGGATTTCATATCAAAAAAATATATTGACCTTAGTCAAAGTTGTTGATCCTATTATTTTGGACCAATCACAATTTATGTATGATTCACTACTTTGAAAGTGTGTAAAAAAAAAAAGTTAAATTCTTTCTAGTATTCTATAACCTATATATAAAAGAGCAAAAGCAAGCAGGTTGAATCTAACGCATTCAATTCTTCTTTTTGCCCTTCATCCTAATAGATAATGGCAATCTCACCTCTTGCTCATGTCTCTATCTCTATTGAAATAGGCAGACGTTGTGTTTGTTTATAGTCTATCCTCGTGTCCTAGGAGATGCACCATAAGCCATAACTGCTGGAGTAGCCAACCACAAGTTCACATACGCCCAACGTTGGTCGGCTATATGACGTTGCAACTCTGTTTATGAAGAGGTAGATGTCTTTGTTCGGTGTCCTTAGAAGTAGAATAACAGGAGAGCTACACTACTAAAAATCGGAACTTTTGCGACGGTTGTAAACGTCGCAAAAGGTTAACATATCGTCGCAAAAAACTTTTTGCAATGGCGTAGCGACGGGAAATGGGGGGTGACGGAAGGGGCCGTGACAAAAAGTATTTGCGACGGTTACAAACCGTCGCTTTCTTGTAGCGACAGTTAATCAATGGTTTTTGCGATGGTTTAACTTGACACAAAAAAATGACAAAAAAATTTCACTTTTAGTGACGATGTTGGTTGTTGTCGCCAAAACTTTTTTAGCAACGGTATTTGACATCACGAAAAGTATTATTAACGATGGTCTAAAACGTCGCAAAAAGAGTAGAATTAAATTAATATCATATTTGCGACAGTTTAAACCGTCGCGAAAAGTATTATTAGCGACAGTCTAAAACGTCGCAAAAAAGTAAAATTAAATTAATACCATATTTGCGACAGTTTAAATCGTCACTAAAGATTTGAACTAATATGCATACGCGACAGGTTAACCCGTCGCTAATAAAATGTAAGGAAATGATGATTACATTAGCGACGGTTTATGATTGCTGCAATACAATTATTTTCATAAAATCAATATATATTTTATTAATTAATTCCCTGTATAAATTATTAATAATTTCTAAAATAAAATACATTCACATCCACACACATCCGCATCCACATTCACATTCACAAAATCATACGTATATATGTACCCTGTAACAATTGTCAACCATATATTCTTTACAAAAATATATAAAACATCTCTAACAATACTAATAATTTTTTATATTCAAGAACTTATATTTATATCTAAAGCAAAACAAAAGTATCGACGATACAAATAAAAAAACATATAAATTATAGCTTGTTTTAATATCAACAGTAAGCTCCAATATCGATATGCAAAGATATCATCGCGTACTCAAAAGAGTTGCATTTGAAGACGTGGTGGATCACTACATTCTTCATAGGAATCCATAATAAAGTTTGACAAGTCACTGTAAATAAAGTGATTTTGCTCATTTTGGGGATGAGAATGCCAATTATAACTTGCAAAGCAACTGCATTCCATGAAGCACATGAAAAACTAGCAAAATTAATGTAGTAAAAAGAAAACCTAACATTAAGGATCAATAGTTGCCTACAAAATCAAGTTAAGCATAAATAAATCCACAACTAAGTGTTATGCTTAAAAGTTGGACCAGTCTACAGTGTTGCGGATGGCACTTTCTTATTAAATGCACTTGTACTACATCTTCTAAGCTGTCAATAGTCATATCCCAACAAACTTAAATCACAAAAGCATAACGTACCCGCCGAATGATCACCTTTCAAGAAACAAGTGTGGTTGTTGGAAAAAAAATGAAATGAAATGAAATTGAAAATATTGTCTTCGGAAAACAAGCTTACAAATGATTTAGATACTTATATCTATATAGAAATAGATACTAGTATTGAAAAGATTAAAAACAGGTGCATGAGCCATACCAGCTATGTAAGCAAAATGTAAGTGGCTTTTTTGGGCTAGTATGACCTTCTCAAGTGGAGCAAGTGCAACTTCAATGCATTGTACACGAACCACCATTTTATGGCTTCTAGAAGATGTACTCATCACTTGCTCCTATAAGCCATGAAAATCCTCTGCTGCAAATCTACAAGTAGAAAATGCTACCTCAGTATTATATTGCAAGGTGCTAAAATAAAGCTTGATAAAAGAAAGTTATTTCAAATATTTGACACTAAAACACATAAATTGTTCTAGAAATGATCCAATTCCTCACTCGTTCTAATTAGTTCAACACATACTAGGTGGTACTGTGGCTTGTCTTCACAGTTAAATCATTCGGGTCAACCATGATTCTGCACAAGTTGGCTTTAAAAGATTACCACATAGAAGGTAGTTGACATTGAGTCTGCTCCTTGTGGTATGGGGCAAAATTAAGGGAAATGAAAAGGAGAAAACTTCAAGTTAATGATTTTCTCATGCTACACCAAATAGGGTCAATATTTGTGTACCCCTCAAGCAAACAAATAATGATTTGACACCAAAGGATAGATTTTTTAATTAAGCCCAACCAACTGACAGATCTACCATATTTGCAAATTTATTATGCATCATGTTGCACCAAACACTAATCCCATGCATATGTCTCTAAAAACATTTATGGTCCACTACAGCCATGCCCATGATAACTACTACTCAGGGGACTTTGTTGAGAGAGAGTGGCACAAGTATTTACCACTTGTTGGACCAAAAACATAACCAAAACATGCATCAGCTTTCTCACATCTGCACATACTTTCCCAATTATGTCCTCAACTATGTCATCCATCTCATGATTCTCACCAAGCTCAGTAATACCTGAATCAGTCTCACATCCATATTATAATACAATCAAAAACTCTAGACAAAAGGCTTCAGTTGATGGTCAAGGAATCATTACTTTCGGATTTAGTGGACTAAATAGGAGAATTACATAGGCTTCAGAGTTGTTGTGTAATTGCCTCTTATTTTGCCAAAAGATAAGCCATAATAGGCTAGGATTAAGCCATGTGATGGTTGCTTCACAAATATTACATATTCAGGAGCAAATATTGCCAGTAATTCCCAAAGGTATGCCATAATACCAAATTGTTTCAAAATGAAAGTACACATTTCTTTTACTTTTTCCTCGTATTGCTCTTTGCACTATCAATATCTACTTTTAGATTTTCACCAGCTTATTTCAAGATGTTCTCAATCAGAATATACATTTTGATATTGCCAAATAATTCTCAAAAAAGGATTTTTACTATGCATGAAGCAGTGAGATTTTCATTTTTGTCATCCTTGAAGGTATTATTGTAGCCTACTGACACCAAAAAGTTGAAATAAGGTCATTTTAAGTTGTTTCAGTTTTGTCAACTTATATTACTAAGAGAAGTAGAGGCAATATTTTTACTTCTAAACCGTACATTTCTTTTTTGGGCTACCTCACAGCTCAGTTAGTTAATATTTTATAGGAAACAAATTTGCTAAGATATATAAAAAGCATATTAGAGAAGAGGCACCTCCTCAAAAGAAGTAAAAAACAAGCATGCCTAAGAAAAGGACTCAAGGATAATTGAGTTTTAACACAAAAACTCTGTAGTAGAGGTACCCATTTTACCTAAGAAATTTGCTTCCTGTAATCCTATCAATAGACTCATGAATTCTATACCCATAAATGAAATGAAATAAAATCAAGAATCCGGTTATGAAATTAAGGAGGAGAAGTATGAGAAAAGTACTAAGATTGGCAACTAGAGAGGTAGTGACATCACGAAATAAACAACCTGACCGATCATAGGTGGCAACAACGATGCCAAGGATGCTTGATCATTTTGGTGGGCTTTAGATTGATCATTCTGAAATTGAATTAGGTACTTAATCTATTTGTATATGCAGATATATCTAGATGCCTCAGTGGTCTAGTGTTCTCGTATGTACACTATATGGGTGATTTTATCCAAAAACTATGGCAGTGTTTGGGAAAGATTTTTTTTGGTTTTTTTTCACTGAAAGACAAATTGGTTACAAAACCAAAAAAACAAATCCAAACAAAATATCACATCAAACCCCATAATCATTTCACTTTTTCTCTCACAAACATCACATCCAACCACAAAAAAACCTAACTATCTTCCCAAATGTAAAAAAAATTTCTCCAATAATATCCTACAACTAAAAAAACCTACAAAAAAACCCACTTCCCAAACACCCACTATGTATAAGAAATATTCTCAACACAAAAAATCAGAAATGAGACAAGGAAAAAAAAAAAAAAGGAAAAAAATTCAAGTATTTTGTTCTGTTTAATAAATGTAGCAGTAGTGATGCAAGTCCCACACAATCATAAGATTTATAGATATGATGGCAACACAGACAAGCATTTAGAATTCAGATTGTGAACTATATTAAACATCTCATTTGATCAATAGTTTTCCTCATAAGATCTTGATTGCTGGTAAAACAATTAATATAAATAATTGTCTCTTTAAAGTATAAAAGATCACCCTGTACATTCAATAAAGTCAATCAAACACATGTAGCAATAGCTATTTTAACAAAGCTATTTTAGATGAACTTAAAATACAATTATGATTAACAAATCGAAGTTGGAACAAATATACATTTAGTGTCCATTTAATTATAAAAGAAGAAAATTTCAGAACAATCCATAAAAATTGTCATACCTACAAACTGAAAAAAAAAAAAGAAAAAAAAAAGAGAGAGGTAAAGATTAAATAAAAATGACATATTAATTTTATTAATACATTAAACAGTTTCCAAATTATTCGTAAATACTCAAAGATTTCTAAATGCGAGGCATAACTTCTCTATTACCACTTCTCCAAAATTATATTATCATAAAATTAAGAAAGAAGCTTACCTACTGATGTGAATGGTGGCAAGCTCAAGTATTTCGAACAAGAGCTGTTGGAAGAAATAATGTCATCTTCACTGCTAAATCCAATTAGACAATCTCGAGGCTGCAATAAGTTAAAATATCAAAACAGGCATTAGAGTTTCTTCAATGTCGGGAAAATCAGAGACAAATGTGAATCAAAACAAAGATCCTTTGAAAACAAAGAAATCAAAAGACCCATAGAACATTTGATGAACAATACCAATTTATTCAAACACATAATTCACCAGTTGCCAAGAACTTGAACTTTAAGTAGGTAAACAACAAAAGAGTATACAAGAAAAGTGGTTATAATTTGCCCAAAGCCACTACTTAAACTATTACGGCAATTGTGATCATGTTTAATTTTGAGTTAATTCAATACCCACCAATTTCATTTTGAGGTTCTTATTTCCAGTGGTTACCAATAACGCAGTTGATTCAATTCCAAAAGCAAATCAGATTATGTGGATCAAAATATATTAAAAATCTAAAGAGGTTTTTTTTTTTTTTGAAGGTTTGACAAAGAAAAAAGGGCTTGATGCAACTAAGCTATATTCTAAATATCCAAAATTAAGAACATTAGAATATTAAAAAAGAAAAAGAAAAAAAAAAGAATGATATCATGAGAGAAGAAATTATGCCCATATTTTTAAAAGTTGTAAAATTTCCTCTAGAGATGCAATATAGACCAGATTCTGTTTAAAATTCGTCTAGAACTAAGATTTATAGAAAAATTCTCTTTTTTTTATTTTTACTTTAATTTTTATAGGTTCTATCTACAAATCAAACAACACAAGCATAGGATTCTAAAAACACTGGAGACATTTGAATTTAAAAAACGTATCTGATATCTAGGGATCTGAAATGATACATCTCCTCCCAAACACAGGCTCTTTTTGGGGCAATGATCCACATGGTATTGTGGAAACTACAACACACACTCTATCTCCATGATTGAAGACTCCTTCATAAGTATTAGAGAGAGGAGTTAGGGGATAACAATAAATAAAATAAAAAATAAATAAAATAGGGGAATTAATAAATCAATGTTTTTTCCCCGAAGAAATTACTAACTCATGGAAAAGTCATTTCAATTAGTAAAATTTGTAAAGTTTATCACTAATTTGAAATTGTTTTTACAACTATACACTGAACTGTTAATTCCCCCCAAAACTATCCATTTTATGAAAGAAAATAACAAAAAATAAAAAAAGAAACAGAGATACACATAGTATTGAACCCAACTCTACACTCAGTGGCGGAGCTAGGAAATTGAGTTAGAGGGGGCACTATTAATTATAATTTTTTATTTAAAAAAAATCATGATGAACATTAAGATAATAATAATTTTATGAGCTAAATTTAAGTATAAAAAATTACATATTCATTATTAATAGGAACAAATTAAAATTCTATAATAGTGTAGAATAGCTCGGTGCGGGATGGTGATGCAAGTTTGTAATTTTAACACAAAATTATGGATCAAAATTCTTAATTTTAGAAAATAAAAACACATCGTTTATAGCACAAATTATTATAAAATTTATTTAATTTTTATTTGATAGAAAAATATTAAAGAGATGACATTGCTTATAAATGATGTGTTTCGAATGAAAATTATTAAACAGTCTTAGAATACCATATAACATTGCCTACGTGATGCTCAAAGCATGAGAAATCACAAATCACACTAAACAGTCTGTCAATTGCTTGAAAATAATGAATTCAGTATATCCAATCTATAAGATTTTTGGCTATATTATTGGTTTAAACTATTACATAAATAATACCAGATAATGCTTGTAAAGTATCAAATAACTACTTGTTGTGAACAATACAATAAATCCTTAACCAAAAAACATGTTAAGAAAAAAAAATATACATTTTATATATGACAACAAGAAAAAAAAAAAAAAAAATCTCAAAACTGAGGGAGGGCATGTGACCCCCCTCGTCCTTCCTTTCCTCCACCCCTGTCTACACTTCTCTTAGGAAAAAATAACAAATTAAAACTGCAAAAGGATACACATTAGATGCCTCATAAGCTTCTTCATAAATCTCAAGTTTATATAAATAAAATAAAATAAAAAACAGCAAAAAAAATTTTTTTAAAGCAATTTAGTATTTTAGAGAGAAGATATGATGAAGGACAAAAGGAAAGAAGGGAAAAAGAGAACACAAAATCAAACCAAACTTCCACTTAACACTTGCTAATTTATTTCTTGGAAGGGGAACAAAAATAAAAACCAGAAACAAAAACGAAAAAACAAGAACGACCAAAAAAAAGGGAAAAATTCAAAAGAAAGCAATCAAAAAATCAAATAATAATTGAAAAAAAAAAACTAGTAACAAAAATGAACAAAACCAAAACCATTTTTCCTTCAAAAGTTGAACAAGAAAAAACCAAAAATGGGGGGGAAAATCAAAAGAAAGAACAATAAAAAAAATCAAATAATAAACGAAAAAAACTAGCAAAAATGAACAAAACCAAAACCATGTTTCCTTCAAAAGTAGAACAAGAAAGAAAAATTAAAAATGAGGAACCAAAGCGAAACCAATTTCACAAGATTCAAAGATTTCAACTTTTACAACTCACATTGAAAAAAAAAAAAAACCAATTCCACAACATAAAAGACTAATTTTGTTAGTTCTTAATCAAAACCCTACCTTTTCAATTGAAATCCCCAATGATTTTTTTTTCCTTTGAGATCCCCGAATTAAAACCCTAGTTTGAATCTCCAAACCTGATTTAAGGGAGAAAGTGTTATTCTTCGCTGAGTCTCTCGTCCCCTCCTTTCTCTTCGTCTTCTATGTAGCGGTTGATGCGGAAAATCAACTGATCTATCTCTATTTCAGGTCAATAATGCCAAAAACCAACTGATCTTACTCGGTTGAAGCTCAAAGCTTAAACTTCAATGGTGGCCAAAGAGAGATAGAGTGACGACTGGGTGAGAGGGAGGAAGAGAGCAGTGAGATTAGGGTAGAATATTGAAGGGTCTTTTTTTTTTCTTTTTTTTTTTTATCCCAAGAGATTACAAAGAGTTTGGGAAAATCGGGAAAGAGGGAGAGTGGGAGGGCGGTTTGGCATGAATTTAGGAATTACCATTTGCGACGATGTTAAGGCCCGTCGCGAATGAATGAGCAAAAAAATAACCTTTGCGACGGATTGCCAAAAGAGCGTTGCAAAAAATAAAAATAAAATTAAGGCCAGAAAAATTTTGTAACGTTTAACGTACCGTCGCATATAATATTACTTTTTGCCATGGGCTTAGTTTTTCCGTCGCAAAAAAAATAATTTTGCGACGTCATTAACTGCCGTCACAAAAGGTTCCTTTTTGCAACGGCACTTAAACCATCGCAAATTGTTCCATGTCCAATGCCCCTTTTTCTAGTAGTGCTACCTTCTACTGTGGCTATGGTTGTGTCGATTTGAACTAAATCACCGTCTTCGCTGTCCTGCAGAGACGAAGATAGATAAACAATGAGATATAAATACTCTTTGTTCTGTGATAGTTTTGATCTTGCTACAATTTGGCATGTAATCTTTCTAGCTTGCAGCTTGTTTGTCTTCTATGGAGATATTTGTATGTTTCTGTTTTTATTGGTGTTTGTTAGTGCAATAGATAAATTATGCACACTATGTGCTTGACAAAATGTCTAACTAGCTGCCCAATTAAGATTTATCTGTTAGTTTGCAATAAGATTTCTCTTCGTTGTTCATCTTCTTTGGCAATGGTTCTAATTGTATGTTTATTATTCATGTCCTTTGGTACAATATATTTTGTTCATTTTACTTTTAACGTACCCCATTAACTGTGAACTAAAAAATAATACGACATACATATCCCTTAATATGTGAGGCAGGCTAGCCCAATATTCTTATTTTTGCAACCTTTGGTAAAATCTTAAAGAGCAAATTTGAAATATTTAAATATTTAATATATTTTTACATCAGAAAATTTTTTGTTTAAATTCCATTTCCCTTGTATATTTATTATTGTTAAGATGCATTTTTCCATTTTTATTAGGAGTTTTTGAATAAGAAGAATTTCATGCCCTTAAGGAAGAGTGTTTTTTTTATTTATTTATTTTTTATTTTTTATATTTCATTTTATTTTATTTTTCAATTGGGGCCCTATATACATGAAGTTTTTGTTTTGTTGATCTTTTCAATTAGGAAATTTTTCTTTCAATAGCTACACCTTTAGATTTAAAACATTTCAAAGTCTTTGGAGAATGAGACTATGTTCTTGTTCTTTCCTTCTTTTGTGTTTTTCCTTTTTTCCTTTTTTAGTTAAGCAACCAGGCATTTTTTGTTTTCAAAAAATGGATTATCAAGATTGACCAGAGTTTCTTAGCTCTACTACAATATGAATATTTTGCTAAGTCATGCTTCATTTGAAGGCTTCTTGTGGTATGTCTATCTATGTAGTTAGGTATTGTCATGAGGTCTAGATCTATGTAATTCTCATATGGAAATTAATATTCAAATAGAATCATACAAAATTTAAGACAATAATGGTGTGGTAATGCAATTCTTGCAATTATGAATCAAAATAATGAAGGATTTTGACTTCCAATGAATATATATAATGAGACATATCGTTTTATATGAATTTTTTGCATATAAATTTTGTTTGTATGACATTTCCCTTCTCATATTATAAAGCATGATGCTATTTGAATTGTGATGTGCCCAGTTTTAATTCTTTGCAACCTAGGAGATGTAGATGTGTCTACATAAACCAGTATGTCTACTGCTTCACTCATTTTGGAAATCCATATTGATACATACTTAATTTTGTAATCTTTTAGTAACTAAAGAAAATCTTAAAGATATGAAGACAGTAAGAGAGATGATGAGTTTAAAGATGAGAAATGGAAGGTGTGGGTGTTGATTTCTGACCACACTGCCAAACAGGTACTCAGCTGGAGAACACCGGCATAATAGATTGCACCCAAATGACCTATCACAGAAAAAGATAAGACTCCGGCGGTGGTTCTTCCACCTGGGGGCACTCCGACGATCAAGTCAGTAATCTCTCAAAAATATCAAATCAAGTATTCAACTCACAAGTCAAAGTATAAAAGCATACCTTAGACCCACGAGGGTGTCTTACTTTTATAGCCAATACTAACATAATCCCTGTAGAAGCCTAACTTCAATGGACTCTGACTTAATGCCTATCCTGGACTCCCAACCAAATAGCGATAAACTCCCTAAGAGCTTTATCCTTATCCAAGCTGAGGTCCTCCTCGATTCTAGGACTCTTATAGCTTATCCGTTCATCTCGGATTCCGGTATCTTCGCAGGTAACCTCGACCTAGCCGAGATCACCTCGGCGCCATGACCAGGACACGTGGCACCTCGGCTGGCACTTCGGTGCCACCTTGGCCACATGTTGTCATTCACAAAATATGCCCCCACAACTGCCCCCTAGGTTCTACTACCTCGGCATCCTAAGGTGATGGAACCTATATCATTTGACCACATAGCACGTCGGCTAAACTTGTTTTATCCTTCATTACCGAGGTCATCATTCGTCGGCTCCATATGACCAAGACTTGTAGTCTGTTTTTATCAATGCCTTAGAACTAAGAACCAAGTTTTTCAAGTTCTTTAGCCGAGATCGTCCCCATAGCCGAGGTCTCTGCTTCATTAAATCAAGAACTCCAAGAGTTCTATCTGCGCATGAGCTGTCACGCATGACTTCTCAACCGTTTTTGCCACACGTATTTTTCTTATTAATCCATACCTGACACGCGTCATCAGGTCGCGTCGTTTTTGCATGCGCCGCCTGACAGACACGTCGTCCTAGGCACACTAATTATGATTTGTTGCCTTTTCGTGTTTTAATCAAAAACACCTCTCTCTCTCTCTCCGTCTTTTCACCTTTGCATTTTCGTTTTCTCCCAAGCTTTCTCTCTCTAAAGTTTCTTACCTCTAAACCGCCATTATCCAATTTCTCAAGCTCTGCAACTTGCTCCGTTCGTCTCCTCCGACGAAGCATTCATCGTTCCTTTCCACTCACTGTCACCGTCTGACTCCGGCGTACCTCATACTGGCGTCATTCTCTTCGGTAAGTCACTGTTTTTGCCAATTTTCAGTCTTCAATTTACTTCAAAATTTTATTTACACTTGTATGCTTTTGTGAATCTACTCATGTTCTTAAATCTTCATCTGTGTTTTCATTTTACTTGTGATTTTGCCTCTATCCAATCTGTTTCTGGGTATATTTAAACACACTTTGCTCATACACTTGTTATCTTGCCACTGTTCTTGGCTTTGCACACCTGCACATACTTCGTACGATGTTCTTGAATTTTTATTGATTTTCTTGAGTCTGAATCATCATTTTTTTCCTGTTTTTCTTGCTTTATCTCCAGATTCTTGCATTCATTTCTTGTTTCTATAGACCTAGGCCTAGGATTTGATTTAGAACCCTATCCCCAAGGAAAACCGAACCTAAATCCCTTTAGATCCCCATAAACCTTCATTTCAATGCTCTCTAAGATCCAGCCGAGGTCCCTGCAACCCACACAAACCTTTTTCTTCCGAATTCTAATACCATGTCCCTTTAGCCGACGTCATGGGTATGTTTAGGTGGAGGGTGGATACCCTAGAAAAACTTGAGCATTTTAGAGAGAGTTCTCCATCCCTGCCGATGTCCAACTCAGGTTGGCTGGGGAGGAGGACTCCATTATGCTCAATGACAACTTCATGCCTTTCCTAGTAGTTGCTTTCATCGAGTGCGGACTTAGGTTCCCCCTTGACATCCTCTTCCACCAAGTCCTTCACTATTACAAACTTAAACCAATGCAACAAGCTATTAACTCTTACAGAGTCATCAACGGTATAATTGCCTTAGCTAGCCGAAAGAACGCTAGGATTACTCTAGCCGACATCCAATACTGCTATACCATGTGTGGCCTTAAATCAGAAAAAGGCTACATCTATTACCTTCAGCCGAGGTCGACCAAGTACAAACTTATTGCCGACCTTCCAAACTCCAACAAAGGTGCTGGAGATGATTATTTCATCATCTCGGGCAACTGGGAGTTCCCACCAGATGATGACCTCTACCTCTACCCCTTGAGCCGATCAGTCTTTAAAGAGGGTAATGGTAAGAACCAAGTGTCACGTTACTTGCTTTCAAGTCTTTATTACTTTGTTCCTCTTATATTTTCTAATGTCTGTTTTTTGCTTCCAGTTCTTCCTCAACCTCCAAAGGACTTCCGCAAAACCTTCTATCCCAACAAAGACTTCAAGAAGTTGTTGGGATTGCCTGTCAATCAGCGCAAGGCCCCTTTGCTGCTCAACTACATCCCTACCTACAAATCCACATTGCCCAACGTCTCCAAGAAGAGCAAGTCTCCACCCTCAGTAACAACTCCTCCTACCACTTCGTCACCACAGCCTGACCAAGCCTTAATATCTGACCCAGCAGAACAGCCATCAACTTTTGCTCCACAACTGATTCAACCTTCTTAGCACCACGCTGTCGTCGAGTTCCCATCGACTTAGATTTAAGCCGAAACATGGCTGACACTGCCGTATCTTGAGGCATTGGCTAAGGTTTCACTATCGGAATTGAGAGAGAGAAGAGAGAGAGAGAGAGAGAGAGAGGGGGAGGAAAGAGAAAGTGAGAGGAAGAAAAAGAGGAGAGAAACGAGGGAGGAGGTGCTACGGCGGTGCTGCGATAGAGGATGGCAGAGGAAGTGCTGCGATAGAGGATGGCGGAGCGACTGTTCTTGAGGATGACATAGGCAGTGCTGCGACGGTACTGCGATGGAGGATGGCGAAGCAGCGGTTCTTGAGGATAGTAACCTTGGCCAAGGTAAAGACGCACTGGATTTGGTCTGGATTGACGTGGGTTTAAGATTAGGGTTGAAAATGAGAGTGAGAGAGAGAGAGAGAGAGAGAGAGAGAGAGAGAGGATCTGAGAATGAGAGAGACGAAGGGGTCTGTCTGAGAGAGAGAGAGAGGTATATATAATATGAATAAATAGAGGGTATAATAGTAATTTCAGTTCGGGGGGAGACGGGGATGGGACGAGGACGGGGACGGGTCGAGGCTGGGGAACGCATAACCATCCTTAGCCCGAAACTTGTCAGAGATGCATTTTTGAATACCATTCCCGGCCCGTCAGGGATATTTTTGGGGAAAAAACCGTTCTAATCGGGGTCGGGGGGTCGGGTCCTCGTCGGGCCGGGTTCAAATTATCATCCTTACTCCCAGTATACCAACTGAGAGAGAAGAATTTTTTTAATTAGTGGAGCTTCATTCTAGGATTTGGTTAATGGAAATCCTGTTGCAACTTGCGTGTAATCCTATTTTTAGTAATAAGATCCTTGTGCTAATAGTTTTCAAAGTGTCTGGTTTTATTAGGAATTGTTCATAATAAATTTTAAATGTTAAAGGCCCTGGTGGTTTGTTTCTTTGTTTGTTTTTTTTTTTTTTTTAAAAATCTCATTTTGCCTTGGAAAGGTAACTTCGTTATGCAACCAATAGTTGCAATTAGATTAAGTCAAGAGAGTGAAGAAATCCCCAATTTGGGGACAAATTAGAGAGAAACCAGAGCAGTTTGCTCTAATCAAATCTATATTTTTTTTTTGAGGGAGGGGGGAAATAAGTACAATGGTTATTACATCACCTATTTATAGACCAAAACTAACAAGTTAGTTAACAAACACTTGAGGAATTTATTCTACTACATCTACAAAGAGATGAGGTCATTCAAAAATGTAATTAAAAATCTCAAAAACTAAATTTGCTGGTCTATAACTATTCATTGAATTTAATTTGCACAAATATGTTATCTAATTGTATATGATTATATAAGTTGAAAAAATTATTAACTGATTGTGGAGAAGTGGTTTGGAAATACTCTTCTGATCCTGGGGGACGCTAGTGATCCTCTTCTAGTCACCTGAAAAGAAATAAACACTCCGGTCGGGGGTGCTGGAATTAGCACTCCGACGGGCAAGTCAGTCTTTACACTCAAGTTTGCTTATATTCTCAATTAAGTACAATAGTTCTCACATTCCTCTTTCTGGCTGATGTTCTTCTATTTATATCTTTTCTTTCTTGGGCCTCGGGATTAGGTCCATTTCCAATTCTATATTCGGCATATTTCGTAGTAGTCCGCTCTCTACTCGGCCCCTTGCTTAATCGGCTATTTGGTCGAGTAGAGTTGCATTCGAGCGTGTGAGCATACGCCGAGTACCACGTATTTTGACTCTCCCAGGTTCGACTATCCGGAATCTCTACGACTCCCAATACTCGGCCCCCACAATTGCCCCCCGAGCACTCCACTAACGACAGTTGGTTGAAGTGTTTGGCTTCGAACTCGAAAAGTCAGAGTCGAAATTCGGCGGCTGACCGCATTCCAACGCAAATGTCTGAACACACGCTTCTCGGTTATCATTTCAACTTCCCGCCTCTTCGTACACTTCTATTTATTGTGATTTAAAATTTCGACGTCTTTTCAAATACATACACATTTTTAGACGCTCGTTGCTGGACTGTCTTCCGAATTACCTCTGCAATTTCCTTTTCTTCTCTATCCTCTTCGCCTCTTGTAAGTTCTCCCATTCTCTTCTTTGAATATCTTTTCTTGCTTTGTTTTTGGCTTAGCATATTCATATTCACTGGGGGAAATGGCGAAACATTTGAAAGATCTCCTCTCACCGGATCGAATTTCTGGCTTCCAACGCCATTTCTCCATTCATGATGACGTCCGTCTGTCACTTGTGACAACGGCACCCTCGATATGGAGAGGGTTGATGAAACCATGATCGTCTTCCCTCTCCTATCAATTGCAAAGGGTGGAGTCCGTTTCCCCCTTCACCCACTCCTTAGGGCTGTGCTCTGCCATTGGGCTTAATCCTTCCCAACCCAACGTCAACTTCTTTAGAATCGTGATGGGGACTATCGCACTAAACCATCGCCTTAGGCTTAACCTTGGCATTCCCGCTATTCGGCATTGCTACGCCTTGACCAAGTCTTCTGGTCGGCACGGGCATTATTTCCTTAGGGCCAAAGACACCAACCATCAACTGGTGACTATGCTTTCCAGCTCTGGGAAGCGAGTTGACGATGTTATGGTCATCGTCCAAGGAAACTGGGAATTCGGCGAAGGCGAGGATCGCCTTGATCGTATTCCTAGACGGAGGGGTGAACCAGGTGGCCGTGTAGATTCTTTTATTTATTTATTTTCTGTTATATTTATAAAGCTTTATTTTCCGGGACCTCATGGTTTTGCTTATGCAAGAAACGATTTGAAGAAAGTCCTACCTCAACCGACGACGCTGTTCTTTCGGAAATCAAGGTTGCGCTCAAATATTTCGGCCGGCTAAGTCTTCAAAAACAGGGGAGGGCAACCCACGTTCTGCTCTGCTACGAGCTGACTTATACGACCTTTTCGACGGCGGAAAACATCCCAATTCCGAAGGGTGAGGAGTTTCTTACCGCCCTTACCCTAACTGATTTCAAAAATTTGAGGCAGGTCGGTTTAAACGGATCAAATTCGGAGCGACCGGAAGTAGTTGAGGCCGCCGAGTCAGACCAATCCGTAGCCGAAGTCGACGAGGCTTTAAAGTTGGCATTTGAAGAAACCGGCCTCAATTCAGTCGATCCTCCGTCCACTTCGGGTCGAGGGGACCTTCCACTTGACGATATCTTTCAGGGTCTGGAGGACCTTCCCGGCCCATACCCAGAAGATATGGCTGGATTGAGCCTCACTAAACTTGCCAAGAAGGCAAACGTGGAAAGGATGGTCGCGCGGCGAAGGGCGGAGACCATTCGGGCTGCCGAATCTCAACCCCTCCCAGACTGTTGACGGATCTCAACCCTCCCTGCCTACTGGCGAATCTCAACCCTCCTTGTCCGTTATTGAGGAGGAAACGGCAAAAAATCGAAGTGCCGAGGCAGAACCGGTTGTGCAGGCAAGTGTAGAGGCTGAGCAAAGGGTGGAGAAACGCCCTGCCGAGGTCAAGGCCGGCTCAGAAAAAGACCGTACCGACAAACGACCTCGTTTAGAGGAATCGGATGTGATTGTACCTTTTGTTATTCATCCGAAAAATACGCCGATCTCCTCCGATGCTTCGGTAATCAAAGACCCAGCGGTCGCACTCAGCATGGCTACGTCCGTTTCTCTGCCTGCTGACAAGCGGCTTTTCGGGCGGAGCCGGATCTGTTGCAATTGCGTTTGCTGCGCAATCGGCTCTTTTGGTATATATCTTAACTTTGTCGTTTCACTTTACGCAAATATTATTTTGGTCTTAATTCCTATTTTGCAGGCCGTCGGAAGGATAGCCGAGATGGGCCGTCGCCATCACGATGCCGTCGAGCAGATTGGCCGTTTACAAGCGGAGGTTAAGGTCCAAAGGAGTAGGCCGAGTTCGAGGTTTTGAGGGCGAAAATGGAGGGCGCCCGCGCCGAGGCTGAGATGGTGAGAGCCTGTAACACTGAAGAATTGAGATCGGTCGCCGAGAAGAGGGCAGATGAGAGCGATGATGCGCTTAAATTGGCCCAGGAGGCGATCTCTAAATTGGAGGCTGAGTTGGAAGAAATAAAGAAGGCGAAGGAAGCAGCCGACCTAGAGGCTTCTAGGGCATTCGACGTCGGGAAAAAATCTGCTTTCGATGAATACGTAGACAAAGTCCCCAAATTTGAAAACCGGGGATTCAAACACGGCTGGCTCAAAGCCCTTACTGCTGCTGATGTGACATTGGCTACGCCAATTCCATACGAGCAAGTAGATATTGATCCGCTGGAGTCTGACTCCGAGGACTAATTTGGGCGGCTCTTGTTTTTGTTTTAGGAATTTTCAGCTTTTTACAGCTTTTTGTTTAGTAGTTTTCATATGTAAAATGGCTACAATTTGTGCCCAATTTACTTAATGAAAATTCCTTTTGCACTTTGCTATTGTTTGTGCTAAATTGTGTTATTGGATCATTCATTCATGTACATTTGCCGACTAGACAATTAGGCAATTTTAACTCCAAAAAGTCGAAAATTAGCACATGGAGTGGCTGTGGCACATATCGATCGGCATGGGGCTAGATGCTTTGCCGGTTAGATTAACAAATCTGCCCTTACCCTAGCCAGTGCATGAGCTCCAAGGCATTCATCCATTATTGCCGTTTAGATATATTAGGCCATTTTAACTCCAAAAACCGAAAATTAGTACATGGAGTGGATGTGGCACATATCGATCGGCATGGGGCTAGATGCTTTGTCGTTAGATTAATAAATCTGCCCTTGCCCCAGCCAGTGCATGAGCTCCAAGGCGTTCATCTATTATTGCCGTTTAGATAATTAGGTCATTTTAACTCCAAAAACCGAAAATTAGTACATGGAGTGGCTGTGGCACATATCGATCGGCATGGGGCTAGATGCTTTGTCGGTTAGATTAATAAATCTGCCCTTGCCCCAGCCAGTACATGAGCTCCAAGGCGTTCATCCATTATTGTCGTTTAGATAATTAGGCCATTTTAACTCCAAAAACTGAAAATTAGTACATGGAGTGGCTGTGGCACATATCGATCAGCATGGGGCTAGATGCTTTGCCGGTTAGATTAATAAATCTGCCCTTGCCCCAGCCAATGCATGAGCTCCAAGGCATTCATCCATTATTGCCGTTTAGATAATTAGGCCATTTTAACTCCAAAAACTAAAAATTAGTATATGGAGTGGCTGTGGTACATATCGATCGGCATGGGGCTAGATGCTTTGCCGGTTAGATTAATAAATCTGCACTTACCCCAGCTAGTGCATGAGCTCCAAGGCATTCATCCATTATTGCCGTTTAGATCAGCATCCGTCTTTTGGAGTTTAGCGTTAATGAAGTCGCCTCGGGGTCGCTGCAAGCATTAGAAATAAATAGGATGGACTCTTCGCGCCAGTAACTCCCCTTACTGTGTTCAGAATTAATTAAAAACCATTTGTGGCATAGGTAAGTGCGAATGTCAAATAGAGTTTTCTTCAACAGCAGAAGAGAAGCGCGAACTTTGGCTGAGCTTGATATTGTAATGAATCGCGGCAGCGAACCCACCTGTGTGGGAGGTAGGGCGTCCAAAGAACGAGAAAAGCGTCAGCCTCCAAGTCGTAGAAGCAGATCACCCCGCAAGGAGAAACAGCAACGGGGAAGTTCTCCGCGACCGCGACCGAGAAATGAGGCCAACGTGGCACCGCGACCATTGAGTTTCGCAGTTTTTGTGGGGAATAAACCGATGACGGAGGCGGACTCCATTATCAAGGACCTAGGTGTGGCGGTCGAGTTTGCTCGACAGATTTTTCCACCGGAGGTCCAGAAGTCGATGATGGTCGACAGGATTTCGACGTATTTCGAGAGGGCATCCACGGGGCGGTTAAAGGGCTGTTTACCGCCTATGAAGTTGGCATGTGCCTGCGCACCGTTCGACGTGAGATAGAGAAGGAGGAGGAAAAAATCCGCAGTTTGGAGGCTCGCGCGGAAAAGGCCGAGTGTGAACTCAGGGAGCTCAGGAAGGCTCAAACCACTGAGCCATGTGTGATGGGTCAATCCAACCCGATCGTGGATGAAAGGTGACTCAACGGCTGTTGAGTCATGCCATCGCCGATCGAGATACGGCAAGCATGTTCGCCGTAGAGAATGCGAGGAACATGGGATACGAACAAAGCTTCCATGCGGGCCGGAAGGTTAGGATTGACAAAACCAAAGAGAATCTTGCGGAGAAGGTCTGTCAATGTGAGAACCGGGGGTTTAGGCACGGTTGGATCGAGGCACTTCAGGCCGCGGAGACTCTCTGAGCAAAGGGTGTTGATTCGGCGTCACCGCTGTACTAGCGTGATCATTTACCCTTTTCCGCTTTTGAAATCGAAAAGAGCGACGATGAAGGAGATGCCGCATAAAAACTATGTAAACACAGCTTGCGTTAAAAATTATGTAATCATTGACTGATTGAATAAAAATGCTTTATTTTTCATGTTTGCGTTTCTTTATAATCTTTGTTCGACACGCATATGTTTGCATGTTTCTTTATAAAATGTTTCTTTAAAAATGTTGAAATGAACGTATTTCAAATGATTGAATAGACATTGATCGGTCTAAGTTAATCGTAATCAAGCATTTCATCTCGAATGTTTTTATGCTTTAACGTATAAATGGGTTTTGCTGGCTCGATATGAGAGCTCTCTACATTAAGTATCGATCGGCATAATTATGTTACACACAGCTCGAATGTGCGCCGATGGGGCTCCAAATTTGGAGGCTTTATCAGCCCAAAGACGTCATGCACCGATGGGGCTCCGAATCCAGAGACTAGCCAATCGTGATATCCATGAAGGTCGCTCCGAATCCAGAGGCTTTATCGGCCCAAAGACGTCATGCGCCGATGGGGCTCCGAATCCGGAGACGCCAATCGTGATATCCACGAAGGGCACTCCGAATCCGGAGGCTTTATCAGCCCAAAGACGTCATGCGCCGATGGGGCTCCGAATTCGGAGACTTTATTTGGCCAATCGTGATATCCACGAAGGGCGAACCGAATCCGGAGGCTTTATCGGCCCAAGGACGTCATGCGTCGATGGGGTTCCGAATCCAAAGACTATTTGGCCAATCGTGATATCCACGAAGGGCGCTCTGAATCCGGAGGCTTTATCGGCCCAAGGACGTCATGCGCCGATGGGGCTCCGAATCCGGAGACTTTATTTGGCCAATCGTGATATCCACGAAGGGCGCTCCAAATCCAGAGGCTTTATCAGCCCAAAGACGTCATGCGCCGATAGGGCTCTGAATCCGGAGACTTTATTTGGCCAATCGTGATATCCACGAAGGCGCTCCGAATCCGGAGGCTTTATCGGCCCAAAGACGTCATGCGCCGATGGGGCTCCGAATTTGGAGACTTTATTTGGCCAATCGTGATATCCACGAAGGGCGCTCCGAATCCGGAGGCTTTATCGGCCCAAAGACGTCATGCGCCGATGGGGCTCCGAATCCGGAGACTTTATTTGGCCAATCGTGATATCCACGAAGGGCGCTCCGAATCCGGAGGCTTTATCGGCCCAAAGACGTCATGCGCCGATGGGGCTCCGAATCCGGAGACTTTATTTGGCCAATCGTGATATCTACGAAGGGCGCTCTGAATCCGGAGGCTTTATCGGCCCAAAGACGTCATGCGCCGATGGGGCTCCGAATCCGGAGACTTTATTTGGCCAATCATGATATCCACGAAGGGCGCTCGAATCCGGAGGCTTTATCGGCCCAAAGACGTCATGCGCCGATGGGGCTCCGAATCGGAGACTTTATTTGGCCAATCGTGATATCCACGAAGGGCGCTCCGAATCCGGAGGCTTTATCGGCCCAAAGACGTCATGCGCCGATGGGGCTCCGAATCCGGAGACTTTATTTGGCCAATCGTGATATCCACGAAGGGCGCTCCGAATCCGGAGGCTTTATCGGCCCAAAGACGTCATGCGCCGATGGGGCTCCGAATCCGGAGACTTTATTTGGCCAATCGTGATATCCACGAAGGGCGCTCCGAATCCGGAGGCTTTATCGGCCCAAAGACGTCATGCGCCGATGGGGCTCCGAATCCGGAGACTTTATTTGGCCAATCGTGATATCCACGAAGGGCGCTCCTAATCCGGAGGCTTTATCGGCCCAAAGACGTCATGCGCCGGTGGGGCTCCGAATCCGGAGACTTTATTTGGCCAATCGTGATATCCACGAAGGGCGCTTCGAATCCGGAGGCTTTTTCGGAACACCGTTGAACTGGAATTTGTAAATAGGGATCTTTGCATTACAGAAAATGAGATGTACATGGCTTACCATTGAGAACAAGCATCATGTCCCACAAGTCGGGTCAATGATAAAATTTGCGTAAATGCGTGGAATTCCAAGGCCGTGGCAGACTCCTTCCTGTCATGTCTTTCAGCCGATATGCCCCTACTCCTGCGATCGAATCAATCTAATACGGGCCGTCCCAGTTAGGACCCAATTTTCCATCAGCCGGTTTCTTCGCAGCTGGCAGTACCTTCTTCAGGACCAACTCCCTGGTGTGTAGCGGCGCAGCTGAACACGTTGATTGTACGACTTAGCCAGCTGCTGTTGATACCGCGCCATGGACGAGGGGCGGTCTCTTCGTTCTTCAATCAGAACCAAATCCAAGGCCAGCATCATGTCGTTTTGGCCCATATCAAAAACTGTCGATTTCAAGGTTGGGAGGCCGATCTCCAGGGGTATAATTGCCTGGGTTCCAAAGCATAGAGCAAACGGCGTTTCCCCAGTAGACCGCCTCGGCGTAGTTCGATGAGCCCACAACACACTCGGCAATTCTTCGACCCATTTGCCTTTAGCTTTCTCCAGCCTCTTTTTGATGCCGTCCAAGATGGATTTGTTAGAGGCTTCAGCCTGACCATTGCTTTGTGGATAAGCCGGCGTGGAAAAGTAAGGCCGTATACCATACTTGCTGCACAGCTCTCGGTAGACGCCACAATCGAACTGGGTCCCGTTGTCTGAGATAAGTGCTCTTGGAATGCCGAACCGTGTTATGATGTTTCTCCAAACAAAACGCTTCACGTCGGCATCTCGGATGTGGGTTAGTGCCTCCGCTTCTACCCATTTTGTAAAATAATCTGTCGCGACAATCAAAAATCGCTTGTTCCCCAGGGCACGAGGCAATGGTCCAACGATGTCAAGCCCCCATTGGGCGAACGGCCAAGGACTGGTTATGGAGCTTAGTTCTTCTGCAGGCAGGTGGGTTAAAGGAGAGAACTTCTGGCACTGTTCGCACTTTTTCACATAGCATTCGGCATCAGCTCTCATTGTCGGCCAGTAATACCCTTGTGTTATTGCTCGATGGGCCAAAGAACGCCCGCCAGAATGGGCGCCACAACTGCCCTCATGTATTTCAGTCAGAAGCTCTTCGACTTTGTCCGGGTGTACACATTCCAGGTATGGACCAGAAAGGGATTTCTTATAAAGCTTTCCTTGCGGATCCAAGTAGTACCGCAGAGCTTTGTTTCGCAGCTTGTGCGCTTCTTAATTGTCTACTGGGAGCTATTCAGAAGACAGGAATGCCGCAATGGGATCCATCTAACTCAGTCCAGCTTCTATAACACTGACCTGGACTTCCTCCGAAGGGCCAATGCTCGGCTCCGGGATGAAACCTACTTCGATGGTCCGTTTAATCTCTGAGTTAATGGCGGAGGCTAGGAAGGCAAGGGCATCTGCGTGTGTGTTCTGATCACGTGTTATCTGATTCAATTCATGATGGTCAAATTTTGCCAGCAAGGAGTTGGCTGTTTTCATGTAGGCCGCCATACGGTTGTTTCTTGCCGCGTACTCCCCTTTTAGCAGATTGATCACCAGTTTTGAGTCACAAAATACAAGCAAACGCCGAGCACCCAGAAGATGTGCATTCCGCAAACCGGCTAGAAGGGCTTCGTATTCGGCTTCGTTATTTGACGCTTCGAAGCCAAGCTTAACGGCCTGCTCAATTATTGCGCCGTCGGAGCCATGATCACAACTCCTCCGCTGCCCCGCTGATTGGATGATCCATCACAGTACAACTGCCAAATGTCCCCAACATAAATTCTCCAGTTCGGCTCTGGTCGAATCTCATCGGGCTTAAAATCGGCAAGACCCCCAGTGAATTCGGCAACGAAGTCGGCAAGTACCTGTCCCTTGATTGAGGTTCTAGGTAGGAACTGAATGTCGTACTGGCCGAGTTCAAGAGCCCACTTTGAAACACGTCCTGACGCTTCTGCACTTCGTAGTACTGATCGGAGGGGATAATCTGTTAGCACCCCAATGCTGTGTCCCTGGAAGTAATGCATCAGTTTCCTTGCCGCCATGACTAGGGCTAGGATGAGTTTTTCCAGCGGAAGGTAGCGTGTTTTGGCGTCAACCATTGCCTTGCTCACATAATACACTGGTCGCTGCTCCCCAAGCTCTTTCTTTATTAGTACGGCGCTGACGGCCCTGTCGGAAACTGCCAGATACAAAATGAGCGGGTCACCAGCAGCAGGTGTTGTCAAGAGTGGTACTGAGCGGAGGTAGGTCTTGAGTCCGTTGAAAGCGGCTTCGCATTTGGTAGACCATTCAAAAGCCTTGCCCTGCCGTAGTCTATGAAAGAATTATCGACAGCGATCTGTAGATCGACTGATGAACCTGTTGAGTGCGGAGGCCATTCCCATCAACTTTTGAACCTCTTTTACTGAACGAGGGGAGCCGAGTTCCAAGATTGCTGTGATTTGCCTCGAGTTGGCCTCGATTCCTCGGTGGTTGACAATGTAACCCAAGAACTTGCCAGAGCCGATCCCAAACGCACATTTGGAAGCGTTCAGCTTCATTCTATATTTGCGTAGAATGCTGAATGTCTTTTCTAGATCGGCTATATGATTCTATTCTTCCTTGGACTTGACCACCATATCGTCAATGTACACTTCCATAGTGTGGCCGAGTTGCTCTTTGAACATGGCGGTGACCAGTCTTTGGTAGGTTGCCCCTGCATTCTTCAGCCAAAAGGCATAACTTTGTAGCAGTAGGTTCCTCTTGGGGTGAGGAATGCAGTTTTGTCCTGGTCCTCTGGATGCATGGCGATTTGATGGTAGCCTCTGTAAGCATCGAGGAAGCTCATACGTTGATGGCGTGCCGTCGCATCTACAAGTTGGTCGATTCTGGGTAGGGGAAAACAATCCTTGGGGCAGGCTTTGTTTAGGTCCGTGAAATCGACGCACACTCGCCAAGTCCCATTTTTCTTCTTCACCACCACTGTATTAGAGAGCCATGTAGGGTAGGTCACTTCCCTAATTGCCCCGGCGTCAAGCAGCCTGTCAACCTCCTCAACAACGGCGACAGTGTGCTCTGCGGCTGACCGCCGGCTTTTCTGAATGATTGACTTGCACTTAGGATCGACATTCAAATGGTGCTGTGAAACTGACAGATCTATACCCGGCATCTCATACGGAGTCCATGCAAAGACATCGAGGTTGCTGAGCAGGAAAGAGATTAGCTGCTGTCTATCGGCCTGATTTAGGGAGGCGCCGATCATGAAGAACTTGTCTGGGCTTCCATCGATTTCAACTCGGTCTAAGCTTTCTGTGGCCTTTTCATTTAGGAGCCGCCCAACATCGTCGAGGTTCTCTCGATCCGACACCTCAATGGAATTCACCTGTAGTTTCTTTGGCGTCTTTTCAGTAAGGAGATAACATGCTTTGGGAGCCACGGATTTACTCAATACCGCGTTCTGTCGGGAAGCGTAGCAGCTGATGATAGGTGCTTGGCACGGCCCGCATAGTATGCAACCAGGATCGCCCCATGATGAGATTATACGGCGACGGCAGCTTGACGACCAAGAATTCCACATCCACTGTTCGGGAACCTGCTCGAACGGGTAGTCTGATTTTCCCCAACGGGTACTCTGGATTGGCATTGAAGCCGAATAGTGGATAAGGGGCCGGAGAGAGATCCGATTCGGACAAGCCGAGTTTGGTAAATGTCTTATAGTACATAATCTCCGATGTGCTCCCTGGATCAATGAGTACGCGCTCAACTGTGAATCGGTTTACGCGTAACTCAATTATCAAGGGATCAATGTGGGGCAGTGTTACTCCGGCCAAATCCGAATCATCAAAAGTAATAACCTCGGCTTCATGGGGCCGTTTAGCCGGAGTGAGTTGGTCTTGAGGGTTAGACTTCGACTGAATCGCATGCACCACCGATGACATTGGCAGGCTGTATATCATGTGGATCACGCCGAGCGGGGGTGAATCCTGTCTCAAGGCTATTGTTTTGGTTGGGTTTCCTTTTCGGACGTACTGTTGTAGCCGGACATCTTGTACCAATTCCTCCAGGAGGTCCTTCAGTGCATAACAACTATCAGTATCACAATGGTCGGTGGGGTCTGATTTACCGTCATACAAAGTGAATGACGGTGCTTTGAATTTCTTGGGTAGCACTGCCTTTGCAATCCGTCGTACAAAAGGATCGTGTTGATCTTCATCCGAGCTGTTTCTTCTTCGCTTATGCCTTATACGGGGACTCTCTTCAGAAGAACTGGAAGTTTCAGATCGTCCCTTCTTCTTGGGCTCCAGGGATAATGAGTCGGAGTTGCTATCAGTATCTTGTTGTCGGGCTCGAGATCGTCGACCACCTGCCCTCACAGGTCGTTCCGGGCCTTGGTGTGCAGCTTGTTTGGACTTCGCCACCTCCAAGGCCAAATCCTGACGGAGACGTTCGTTCTCTGCGATCATGTTCTCCAACCTTTGTTCGTTTTGCTTTGCTTGTTCCATGATCGCTTGCATTGCTTCATGCTCTGGAGTCGAGGGTGAGGCAAAGTTCAGAGCGCGTCTTACGGGGATGGTCTCCGGTCCAAGCATGTTTGATGGAGTGAGGTCGTCTCTCTGCGTGGTTTCATCAGTGACTATCGGAGGGTCTTCCGTTACGCCCGCCATGGATGTGTTTGAGTATTCCCACAGACGGCGCCAATTGTGGAGAAGTGGTTTGGAAATACTCTTCTGATCCTAGGGAACGCTAATGATCCTCTTCTAGTCACCTGAAAAGAAATAAACACTTCGGTCGGGGGTGCCGGAATTAGCACTCCGACGGGCAAGTCAGTCTTTACACTCAAGTTTGCTTATATTCTCAATTAAGTACAATAGTTCTCACATACCTCTTTCTGGCTGATGTTCTTCTATTTATATCTTTTCTTTCTTGGGCCTCGGGATTAGGTCCATTTCCAATTCTATATTCGGCATATTTCGTAGTAGTCTGCTCTTTACTCGGCCCCTTGCTTAATCGGCTATTTGGTCGAGTAGAGTTGCATTCGAGCGTGTGAGCATACGCCGAGTACCACGTATTTTGACTCTCCCAGGTTCGACTATCCGGAATCTCTACGACTCCCAATACTCGGCCCCACACTGATTCTTTTGTTTTGTTTGTAGTGCTATATAATTTCATTTTGAATATTTAACCTTTTGTAGTGATAAAGGATGGCAGGGTATAGTGTTTGATCCTGAGACACTTTTTACGCATGGATCATCCTTGTTGAACGCAAGTGTTGGAAGACTTTTGGAGTATATCTTGTCTGTGGTGAAGACCAGTTAAAACTTGGAAGACTCCAATTCTTAAACAACATAGGTAATTCGCAACCCAAATTTTGGTTCCATGGGGTGTTTTATTTGGAATTAAAAGAGGAAAAAGAAAAAATGGAAAAATTGTACTTTCTTGAATATTTGAAATAAGATATTCTTGTCACCTTAATGTTTACAAATTTTATTCTAAGTCTTTGTTAGTTGACAGTGTCATGCCCAAAATTTGGACAATTAAATATTAAATTAGGACTAAACTCCAATCAATATTCCATTATCCAAATCCTATGGGTGAAACAAAATCTAAATGTTCTCGTCTCCATAAGGTTTAAGTAAATTTTAATGCTCAAAAAAAATACAAGTGATAAAAAATAATAATAATAATAAACACCAACCAAACTATCCATCATAGATTCATAACTATCCAATACATCCAACATTAAAATAACAACAACTAGTCAAAACAGCTTAAATAATTTAAAGTTGAAAAATAACCCACAATGCCAAATTATCAAAATACTAAGGTCATAAAAAAATAAATAAACTAATATTAATCCTAAACTCCAGAAAACAAAAAAAAAAAAGTCCGAAAGACATGTCTTACAATCATAGTTATTTATCGTCACCACCGTAGTCTCAATTAATCTTGCAAAGGAAGCTCGATTGCACTAAAAAAGAATGCACCCTAGATGCCAAGAGACAAAACAGGTCAGTATACAAGTATACTAGTATGAGTACAAGATTTGACACCCACGTGTCCACCAAACACAAAAAAATATATTTAATTCTTGTTACGGAACAAGACAAGTAGTTCCACCCGTATGGAGACGAAGGGGTGGTTTCCCGAGATATGGTGGCATTTAATTTCTTGCCCATACACAACTAAATATAAATTGAGTATAAAATAAACAAAATAAAAATAAAAATATGGTGGGTCAACCCTGCGTAAAAAGTTAGTAAGGCCCACCATTCTGTAAAAAAATAAAGTTAGTATAATTTAATCATAAGTAACTTGCTGAAGAAGTATAAAAATACACCGTTTCATGCTTAAATAATTCAAATTGACCAAAACTCAGAACAAAAGTTGTAAGGAATCAAATTTTATAAAAGGCAACGCAAATGAATTTAGTAGAAATTGAACAGGTTGAGAGAAAAACTTGATAGAAGAACCTAGACGGAATTTAACTGAAAAATCTAAAACTAAAAACAAAAAGAAATTGCCCTAAGATGATTTTTTTCGGAAAAGTTCAAAACACGAAAAGTGTTCAAAATAATGTTTTACTTCAATTTTCGCAAAATCAATAAAAAAAAGTTCGTTTCGTGGGTTAAAACAGTATCTCAAATCTGCATTGCTAAAGTGAATAAAAACTATTGTAACCAAGATCATCCGATTACAAGTTCTAATCGATCTTTTTAGTACAAAGTTAAAATAGAAAAGTTGTCTAGAATTACGTATACATGCCTCTACCAAAATTTCGTAATTTATCAAGGTCGCTTACTATTTTTCAAGATGTACAAATCAATACAATTCAAACTATACCAATAAGTTCATATTTAATTATTTATACCTTAACTCCACCACTTCGGTCCTTCACTTCCAGCCTACACATATATCTCATGTGCCTCCCGTATACCTAACACAGCTTCGAAGCCAAACTTGCACATGGATATCGTCCCGAGTTTGACCCACACTCCCCGGATGGTTAGCATATATGTACGCGCGTAAATCAAAGCACTCGTCTACTCCTGAGAACGAGGCAACAATATATATATATATAATCCCTCATCTACTCATGAGAACAAACATAACAATGCCAAGCCCAGAACATTCAAATAAATCTCATAATCCTCACCTTTTTTTTATACACTCTTTTTCACCAACACTTAAATAAAACAATAATCCATGAAGTCGTGGTGGAGTATTCGGAATTTATCTATGGATTCTAAGTTTATTTCAATTTCATATATTCATCAGTGTGATTACAACCATAAAATAAATACATATAAAAATCCTAAACCTTACATATACAACTAATCAAAATAATTAAATTCAATCCATCATCTTCATGCGAAAACAATATCAAACCAACATCAAATAAATATAAATAAATAAATAAATAGAAACAACAAAATAAACATAAATTAAGGGAAGTGGGTTTTGCACTCATAATAATTTTTCGAAGATCAAAGAGTTACTTGAAAAATTAATAAAACCCCCAAAATAAAACCCTAACCCCTTCATTTTTTCTTTTTCTTTTTTCCCTTCTCTCTTCTTTCTCTCCCTGCTGTCTCCCCATTTTTTTCTTCACTTCCCTTGGCTACTGCTACTTCAAAACCCAAATCCTCTCTCTCTCTCTCTCTCTCTCGGCTGCACACAGCCCTCTTTTCTTTTTTTCTTTTTTTTTTCCTAAGGGCAGCTGCTATGAGTATAACCTAATATATAAATATATAATACAAGTACAACATAAATACAATATACATAAATATGATATATATATATATATATATATTAGGATTAATTACCAAAAAGTCCTATCTACATATTTGGTGGTAGCTTAGGTCCTGTTAAAAATTTTTTGAACCATTAAGTTCCATTTATAGGTAAAAAAATGTTTTGCCCTTTAATTCCAAAACTGAGAATGTTCTCAATTTATAATTATCAAAATGAAGAAATTTCTCAATTTTTCTCTAGTATAAACTAAGAATATTATCAAAACTAAGAAATTTATAATTATCAATTTTGAAAAATTTCTCAATTTTTTTCATGATTAAAATTGAGAATATTATAAACTGAGAATGTTCTCAATTTCAAATTAAAATTCAAAAGAACAATGTAGTCAAATACATAGGGTTACAATTTCAGATCTTGTGAACTTTTTGACTTGGAAGGTTGCAATTTGGGGTTCGATTCGAAGTCCTGGTGTGATCTGCATACTTCTTGACCTGTTCTTGGTTCAATTGGGTAGAACTTAAGTAGGTTTCACGGGCGATCCGAAATGGATCCAGATTTGGATTCCGATCGTTGTCATTCTCAAACAAGCCTGAGAGATCAAATCCTTGCGAGAGAGAGATGATATCAAAGACATTCATGCAAGTTGGCTTCATGATCATGGAACTTGTTGTCGCCTATCCTCTCTTCTTCTCTATGATTTCTGAATCGAATTCAAATGCTTCGTTGAAGTCTAGAAGGCTGCGAGGTGTGTTGTCGTGTTCGTCTTGAATGGGCAATGGGACTTCAATTTGTTTGAATCCTTTCTTGAACCATGAATTGTCCATGAGCTTGGCTACTATGATTCTTGTGCATGGATTCGCCGAACTGAAGTTGCGTAGAACTTCAAATTGCAACTGTGAAGAGAGAGAGAATGAAGACATCAATGATGTTTGGCAGCTATGAGGAGGTCTTGGAAGGATAAATTGGGCTATTAAAAATTAATGAGACTTGAAGGTGCAAATAATTTTATTTAGGACTTAATGGATTATAAGTTCACAAAATGAGACTTGTATGTAAATTCCCCTATATATTATCAATATATAAAACATTTTTTTATATATATAAAATATATAAATATTCAGATTAATTATATATAATTAACTATCACATTAGATTAATTAAATACCAAATTAAATTTTCACATATTCACACAATTAATGAAGCTAAAAATAAAATAAAAAATAATAATAAATAATGACTTATGAAAAATTAAGGCCGCTACAAACATTCTTTTGTGTTATGGAATGGGAATTGAAAATTTATTTATATTGTTTCCCATTTGAATTACATGAATTAATTGATGGTACATATAGATCTGCACTTATGTGGGTGTTAAAAATCCATGGGCTAGGTAAAGGACTAGCACATAGCTTAAGGTTTCATTTGAAAATAGGCTTTTTTTTAATAACTTTTTGACTTTTTAACTAAAATATGATGTAAAAAAATTAACATATTTGGAATAATTTTTTAGTTTTTTTACAAAAAGATATACAAAAAGTATAGAAAAAAAAAATCTTTAACTTTTATGTATAGATTATTAACTTTTTAATTTTTTTAATATCTTTTTAAGTTTTAAACTAAAACGTGATATTACCAAACGAGGCCTAAGAGACCTTTCACTCCAAATGTTTATTTGGTAAAAATAGACACAAGATCTTTATTATTTATTAGCATGGTTTAGTGGAGAACACAAGGGCATATATGTCAATGTCGGACTTGGGGTGCTACTGTGCCTTCATGGCACAGCAGCCTGATGTGTCTTTTTGTGAGACTTCATCCCGAATGTTTTTCGATAATTTGAACCATTCATATTGTAGGTGTGGGGATATATTTTCTAAGTACCAACACGTGGCAAGGTGACGCCGACGTGTCAGCCGAGGTCCACGTGTCTTGGTCGTTATGCCGAGGTTATCTCGGTGTTGCCGAGGTTGTCTCCGAAAATGTCAGAATCCGAGATAAGCGGATAAGGGACAAGAGTCCTAAAATGAAGAAAGACTTCAAGATGGATAATGATAGTATTCTTAGGGAGTCTATCCTTATCTCTTGTAGAGTCCAAAGTAAGCACTGAATGGGAGTCCATAGAAGTCAGGCTTCTAATGGGACTAGGATTGAGTAAACTATAAAAGAGAGGCACCCCCGTGGGTCTAAGGTATGCAATTTATGCTTTGAGCAGTAAATTTAGCACTTGATTATCTTTGAGAGATATACTAACTTGATCGTCGGAGTGCCCCCGGGTCGACGAACCACCGCCGGAATCTTCTCTTTCTGTTGCAGGTTAGCCAGGTGTCATCTATTCTGCAAGTTCTCTCCAGTTGATCACTGAGTTGGCAGTGTGATCGGAAAATTACTCACACAATTTGGCACCGTCTGTGGAAAAGATAGGAGAATAGATGGCCAACAACGGACATAAGGAAAAGATTGGGATCGACACTCCTGCTGGGAGTGGGAGACCTATTGACCTTGATGTCACAGATGACGAATGCAACGCAGAAACTCGTGACCAGAATCACGGAGTGAAGGCGTCGGCCAGACTAGCGACGCACCAAAGAAACCAGATCGAAGTGGCTACTACAACAAAGAAGACGACCTCCAGGTATGGAAGGATAGATGCCTGCGGAGGGACGAAGAGATGAAGAGATGGCAAACAATTGGCAGACCTGCAGTCGGTTGTCAATTTCATGATGCAAAATAACGTCATGCAGCGCCCCGTTCCCGCTGCAGGACACACGCCGATTCCAGCAGCCAATGCCAGAAGGGAGGGTAGAGAACAATCCCCGACCCCTCAGCACAACGGGAGCGAAAGACACTCTTACCGACTTTCTAGGGAGGTGGACAAAGGAAGCCAAGAAGAGAAGAATCACGGAGGACGCCATCACACAAAGGAAGCAGACCCCAAGGCATCGGCATGTTCAGGGCAGGCGCTGTGCTTCGACACAACTCATGGAGAGGGGTCGAAGAGGACTCACCACGAAGCTGAAAGTAGTGCACCCAAAAGACTGAAAGCAGGAGATAGCCGAGCTCCTGGGAGGACAAAAGAGGACTTAAGAGATTACCTCAAAAGGAAGCAACAAATGCCAAGCCGAGGTAAATTCCCCAGATAAACCGAGGACACCATTCTCGGTGGAATTGGACAGGTTTGAGGCGCCGAAGAGATTCAGTATGCCGAGGTTTCAAATATACGATGGGAAGTCAACCCCAACTTCCACGTCGGATTATATCTGAACTCAATGGCACTGTATAGTGGGAACGAGCTGTTTGCTCTGCAAAGTGTTCCCCTCATCCTTCGGGAGATTGCATCAGATTGGTTCCACAAACTACCGAAAGGAAGCGTGAAGACTTGGGAAGGCCTGGCCGAGATGTTCGTGGCCAGGTTCATGACAAACAAGCTGCAGCCATTGAGGGTGGACGTTTATGGCTCTGAAGATCAGTAAGGATGAAGGCCTTAGGGCCTATGCAAAAAGATACTATGAGGTATTCAACCGAATACCAGAGTGTAATCAAGAAGTAGCGGTCGTGTCATTCAAGAACGGCCTAAAAGACAACTGCCCACTAAGGAAATCTTTGGCAAAGTCTTTGCCAAAAAGCATGGAAGAGCTCATGGCGAGAATCGAGAAGTATGCCAGACCGAGGGGAAGACATATTGGGGACTAAGGAGATAAAGCAAGAGAAAGGAAACGGCTCGCCGAAGCGAGGCCGAGGTAACAACGGAATGAACAAGCAAGAAGCAGACCTGAGGGCTGCACAGGCAGTGATGACTGTGTTCCGAGTCCCAATTCACAAAGTCCTGGAACAAATTCGGAACCAGCGCTATTTTAGAGCACCAGCAAGGGCACCAGGGGAATTCATGGAGAGGAACGTCGGCAGGCGCTGTGCCTACCACAATGAAGAGGGGCACACAACTCAGGGTTGCAGAGCCCTGAAAGCACACTTGGAAGACTTGGTAAGGCAAGGCCATCTGAGAGATCTGGTCGACGAGGCCAAAACAAGAGAAGAACAGGCAAGATTGCCTCAAGCACCAGCAGCTCCGCCTCCCCCAGTACAGCAACCTCAGGCAGGAGGACCTCGGGTAGTCAATGTGATTCACTCAAAGGTCAACGAGAACGAAATCAGAGGGGAGACCCAGAAGGTAAAACACCTACAACATGTCTATCAAGTCGGGGAGAAAAGACATCGGGCAGAAGAATGCCAGGGACCGATAATAGCCTTTACTGAAGCCGACCTATAGATGGTCCAGCATCCGCATAATGATGCCTTGGTAGTATCCCTCCAGGTTGGGGAGTGCCAAGTAAAACGCATCTTGATTGACCAAGGTAGCTCTTGTGACATCATGTACGTCCGATGTTACAAAGAGCTCAGCCTTCACCTAGATGATATGGAACAATCCAATGGCCTAATGGTTGGGTTCAATGGAACGCCGACATGGCCACTGGGAGCAGTAAACTTGGAGGTGCACGCTGGCACCAGGAAGATCAAGACAGAATTCACCATCATTGACACACCCTCCCCTTACAACATCATCTTGGGAAGGCCATGGTTGCATGCAATGGGGGCAGTTCCCTCAACATTGCATCAACTATTGCGATTCCCAACAGAACATGGGATAGAAGAAGTCAGGGTCAATCAACTGCAGGTAAAGAATTGCTCCATGGCAGCAATGAAGTCTACCTGCAGCATACGAGAGCCAGAAAAGGCAAAAATTGAAGATGAGGACGTAGAAGTCCTAGAAGACGTCGGCAATGAGCCAGCCGAGAAGAGCGAAGAGGCCCTGAAGGAAATCCTCGTCCAGGATGGGGATGAAGAATGCTTCTTTCTTCTCGGCTCGGACTTAGCCGAAGAAGAAGAAAGAGAGTTGGAAGCTTTTCTGAGAGCAAATATTGAGGTGTTTGCTTGGACACCTTACGAAATGCCTGGCATTGACCCCGAGGTCACTTGCCACAAACTGAACGTTGACAGGTCGGCCAAACCTGTAATTCAACGAGCCAGAAGACCGACGTTGATGCACGTCGAAGCAGTAGAGGAAGAAGTAGACAGACTTCTAGAGGCCAGGGCCATTAGAGAAGTTCACTACCCGACATAGCTATCCAATACAGTGGTGGTAAAGAAGAAGAACGGTAAATGGAGAGTCTGCGTAGACTTTACCAGTTTAAACAAGGCCTGTCCCAAAGACAGCTTCTCTATACCCAAGATTGACCAGCTAGTGGATGCCACTTCAGGGCATGGAAGGATGAGCTTCCTGGATGCCTACAGGGGTATCACCAGATAGCTATGGACCCTGCAGATGAAGAGAAGACTGCATTTATCACTCCCAAAGGGCTATACTTGCTACAGAGTGATGCCTTCGGGTTGAAAAACGCAGGAGCCACTTACCAAAGATTGGTAACCAAGATGTTCAAGCACCTGATTGGCCGAACAGTAGAAGTCTACATCGACGACATGGTCGTTAAGACTAAGGAGCCTGAGGGTCATCTCGCCGATCTAAAAGCAGTCTTTAAAATCCTTAAAACATATCAGCTCCGACTCAATGCATCGAAGTGTGCATTTAGAGTTGGATCTGGTAAGTTTTTAGGATACTTGGTGACCAGGAGGGGCATTGAGGCCAGCCCAGATCAGATCAAGGCCATCCTAGAGTTGAAGAGCCCAACGTCGGCAAAACAGGTGCAGATGCTAACTGGAAGGGCCGCAGCCCTGAACAGGTTCATAAGCAGAAGCTCAGACAAGTGCAAACCTTTCTTCAAATTAGTGAAGAAAGCTACAGACTTTCTTTGGACAGAGGAGTGCGAAGAAGCATTAGCCGATCTGAAGAAGTACCTGAACCACAGCTCTAGTTCTTTCGAATCCAGAACCTGGGGAGGAGCTGTTCCTATACTTAGCAGTTTCAGAACATGCAATAAGTGCAGTACTAATCCGAGAAGAAAAATAAGAGCAGAGGCTGTTTACTATGATAGTAACAAACCTAGCCGGCAGAGAACAAAGTATCTACCCTTAGAGAAATTGGCACTGGCCTTAGTAATGGAGACTTCAAAGAAGTTGAACCATTACTTCTAGGCCATAAAATTGTGGTACTGACAGAGCATCCATTGAAGTCCCTATTGCAGCAGGGAGACTTAACAGGAAGAATAGCTAGATGGGCAGTTGCCCTAGGCCAGTATGATCTGGAGTACAGGCCCAGAACTGCAATCAAAGGCCAGGTTTTGGCTGACTTCGTGGCCGAGTTCACGCCAAAATCCATCGAACATCGAGCTCCGTTGAGCCAAGATAAACATTGTCCAAACAAGCAAAAAGAAGCCCAGCCAAAGCCAAAAGAACAAAGAAAGAGGACAAAGTCAGACCCTGTAGCATTTACATCGGTGACTCCTTTCGACTGTTCGTTGATGGGAGTTCAAACCGACAGGGAGCGGGGGCAGGAGTAGTACTGATATCTCCAGATGGAGATATTGGAACAGTCCATTCGATTGGGGTTCAAGGCCTCAAACAATGAGGCAGAATATGAAGCATTGATTGCAGGACTAAAGCTGGCAGCAGCAGTACAAAAGAAATGAGGTAATAGTTTTCTGTGACTCACAATTGATATTAACCAGACAACGGGCGAGTTTGCAGCCCAAGATGAAAGAATGTCGGCCTACGCAAAGGAGGTCATCAGGCTGGCAGCCTCATTCCAGAACTGCAGACTGCTTCAAGTCAGCCGAGATGATAACAACCATGCCGATGCATTGGCCAACCTAGCTAGTGCAATACAACCAGGAAAAGCAAGGACAATAATGATTGAATACTTGTCGGGCCCGAGCATTGAACCAGTAACCACAGAGCGTGAAGCAATGTGTGTAGACATGGGACCAAGCTGGATGGATGCAATTGTTGCATTCCTGAAAAAAAGGAAAGCTGCCAGAAGACCACAAGGAAGGCACACAAGGTCAGATTGAAGTCGGCAAGATTCAGTCTAACAGCGGAAGGACATCTCTACAGAAGGTCCTTCACTGGACCCCTTCTAAGGTGCGTACACCCTCTGCAGGTTGAAGATTTTTTATATGAAATTCATGAAGGAATTTGAGGAAGCCACGCTGGGGGTAGATCACTAGCTCACAGGGCCATTACCTAGGGGTATTGGTGGCCCTACATGCAAAAAGATGCAGAAACCTACGTGAAGAAGTGTGAACAATGCCAAAGGTTTGCACCTTTGATACACCAGCCAGCTGCTGACCTAAACCCTGTATCCAGTCCTTGGCCATTTGCCCAATGGGGCATGGATCTCGTTGGGCAATTGCCCCAAGCAACTGGGCAAAGGAAGTACTTACTGGTAGCAACAGATTACTTCACAAAGTGGATAGAAGCAGAACCTCTTGCCAAGATCCGAGATGTGGATGTCAAGAACTTCATATGGAGAAATATCATCACCAGATTTGGGATTCCAAGAGCAATTGTTGCAGACAATGGAACTCAATTTGATAGTAAGCTGATCAAGAACTTCTGTGCAAAGTTCAAGATCAAGAACTATTTTTCAATCCCAAGCTTTCACAAAGCAATGGACAAGCAGAAGCATCCACAAAGTAATTCTGGATGGGATAAAGAAGAGGCTGCAGGCAGCAAAAGGGAAGTGGGTAGACGAATTGCCCAATGTACTCTGGGCATATCGGACTACGCCAAAAAGATCAACAGGGAATCCCCTTCACCATGGCTTATGGCACAGAAGCAGTCATTCTGCTAGAGGTCGGCATCCTAGGGATCAGAACCCAGGGAGTTGAGAACGGGACTAATGATGTACTCTTAGCCCGAGATCTGATCTTCTAGAAGAAAGAAGAGAGAAAGCTGCAATACAGCTTGCAGCATACCAGCAACAGCTTGCCAGAGCTTATAACAAGAAGGTTAATCCAAGGGAATTTCAAGTCGGCGACCTAGTCCTGAGAAAAGTCGTCGGCAACAAGAAGGATCCCAGGGAGGCAAGCTTGGCCCAACTGGGAAGGACCCTACAGAATCACTTCGATATTGGGCAATGGGGCATATCGGCTTGAAGATAATGAGGGCAAAGCACTGCCAAGACCCTAGAACACTTGTAATTTGAAATTTTTCTATCATTAGTTGTTACTTTTTTTTTACCGACGACATTAATAAAATCTTAGCAGAATTCTTCAATACTTATGAATGATAAAGATGCAGAATATGGAAGACATGAATAATGAGAACCCAAGTGGAACTCAGGTTCACATTAGGGGGCAGAGAGTTATAAATGATTGTTTAACACTTGTTGAAATTTGTAGCAATTTACAAGTTGAAGTTAACCGAGATTATTGTTTAACACTTGTTGAAATTTGTAGCAATTTACAAGTTGAAGTTAAACCGATTTTATGTTTAACACTTGTTGAAATTTGTAGCAATTTACAAGTTGAAGTTAAACCGATATTATGTTTAACACTTGTTGAAATTTGTAGCAATTTACAAGTTGAAGTTAAACCGATGTTATGTTTAACACTTGTTGAAATTTGTAGCAATTTACAAGTTGAAGTTAAACCGATGTTATGTTTAACACTTGTTGAAATTTGTAGCAATTTACACGTTGAAGTTAAACCGATGTTATGTTTAACACTTGTTGAAATTTGTAGCAATTTACAAGTTGAAGTTAAACCGAGATCATTGTTTAACACTTGTTGAAATTTGTAGCAATTTACAAGTTGAAGTTAAACCGATGTTGTTTAACACTTGTTGAAATTTGTAGCAATTTACAAGTTGAAGTTAAACCAATGTTATGTTTAACACTTGTTGAAATTTGTAGCAATTTACAAGTTGAAGTTAAACCGAGATCATTGTTTAACACTTGTTGAAATTTGTAGCAATTTACAAGTCGAAGTTAAACCGAGATCATTGTTTAAACACTTGTTGAAATTTGTAGTAATTTACAAGTTAAAGTTCAACCGAGATCATTGTTATCCGAGGTATGTCACCCCGAGAAGATTGCACAAAGAAGGAAGTATATATTCAAGATATGCAAGAATATTCTAAGTACAGAATCATGAAAAAGCAATAAAGAGAAGATAAAGATTCAAGCATTCATGGAAAGCAGATGCATTTGTACACAAAAGAGGGCACATCGGCCATACGAAAAGCTTACATTGTTTCAAAAAAACAAGGTACAAAAAGGGAAAGAAAAGACATGAAAATTAAGGTTCCTTAGCATCAGCAACAACTTGGGTTAAGACCTCGGAAGACTGTTAAGAAGCAACCTCGGCCACCTTATCCGCCGCGAGCTCGGCGTCAATTTCTGCAAGAGTTTCATCTACACTCTTATCGGCAAGAGGAACGACGGCCGATGTCTTCTCAACATCTTTAAGAACCTCCTCACCATCCTCATCTTGAGTCAAGTCTAAGACTTGCTCATTTTGAGGAGAAGACTTGGTCCCAGCAACGTCTTTTGATTTCCTTACCAAAACTTCCTCCTCGCCTCATCTTCAGAATCAAAATCGTTGTCAGATTGACTAGGAGGTGGAGTTGGAGGAAATGGCAAGGGAATGGCATTAGCGTTCCTCAAGGAGGAGTCCTCAGGGACATCAAGCTTTTTCAGCAAAGTTATCCAACCAAGGGAGAAACCCTTGTTGCACATGCCTGCCTGACCTGCTTTTCATAGGCCTCTGTACATTGGCCATGCCCTGAGCATACGCCTTCTCATCAGCATCCTTGATTTCGGCCACTTTGGTGGCCAGAGCATCTTGAAGTTCCTTCTGGGCCTGGGCCACTTTTTCCTCGGCCTCCTTCAGCTGAGCTTGAAGGACTTTATTTATCGCCTCAGCAGCGCCGACTTTTTCCTCGGCATTGTCCTTCTCTTTGATGGCGACCTCGGCCTGGTCCTCCAGCATCTTCATCTTTGACTGCAGGCTCTTATTGGTTTTCTGAAGTGAGGAGACCTCCTTCATCTCTTCGGCAAGCTTCTCACGATTCTCAAAAGATTGCATTGAGAAAGAATGGGCATACTAGATGGCCTGAAAAGAAACAGAAGTATCAGAAAATATTCTAAGTGTGAAATGAAGAGAAAGAAAGAAAAAGTACTAAGCAAAAACACTTACCTGAACAGAACGTTGGAGCATCAGGGCGTAATTCTCGTACTCACTGAACTCGGCGTTTCGCTCCAGATCGCCTGGAAGAAGCAGTGCAGTACCGAGTGCAACGCCGACATTGATGTCATCGGCACTATCACTAGCCATAACAGGCTTATCTTCTAAAGTGATTTCTCGGGGGCCCAGGGGGCATCAGGTTTTTTAGACCCCGAGGTCGTTCAGGATGACCTCGGCCTTTTAGACTTGGTGGATTCGGAGGGAAGGGTTTCAGCGGACCTCTTCGCAGGGACAGAGGCAGTCTTCTCACTTGGAGCCAATTTGGAAATTGGTAAGGTATCCTCAGAATCAACTTGAGTTACCTTTGCCTTGGGCTGGGCCTTTTTGATTCATTTTTGTTTTGGTGGAAGTTGGGTTCGTGTTGGTTGTGCATCAACATTAGAAGGTATGCTGGCCAAGAGGTCTTTTGCAACTGGTTTTGGGCGACCCATCTCGGCAGAAGAAGTTGTTCGGCGTCGACGGCGGCGTTGAGATATTGGAATCAAGTATGGAGCTGAGGTTGATGGCTGATCAGCTGGATCAGATGTTGATCCTTGATCTGTTCGAGATATGGACACAGTTTGTGGAGTTGTGGCAGAAGATGGAGAAAGGCTTTTCTTCTTCTTTTTCTTAGGGACGTCGGGGAGAGCTGATTTGTACGTCGGGATAAAATTGAGAAGCAGGGGCGCCTTCCGTTTATGAACTGGCAGGTCTAAGAGTTTCTTCAAATCCTTGCTGTGAATGAAAGATTGGCGAAAGTTCTTTAGTGGCTGAGGGAGAACTGTAAGGGAAAGCAGACATTAGAAACAGGTAAAGTATTAAGGACTTGAAAAGAAACAACCAAGTATTAACGTTGGGCTCTTACCCTTGCCCTCTAAAATTGATTGAGGAAGAGGGTAGAGATGGAGGTCCTCATCTGGAGCAAACTCCCAATTTCCTGAGATAATGAAGTAATCGTCTCCAGCCCCCATGTTGGAGTCTGGGAGATCAGCTACGATTTTGAACTCTGTGGACCTCGGCTTAAGGTAATAAATGTAGCCTTTTTCTTTCAAGTTAAGGTTGCACATGGTATAGCAGTATTGGATATCGGCTAAGGTGATCCTAGCGTTTTCCTGTTTAGCTAAGGCTATGATACCATTGATCACTCGATAAGAATTAATGGCAAGTTGCATGGGGTTCAACTTATAATAATGGAGAATCTCGCGAAAAATGATGTTGAGTGGAAGCCGAAGTCCACACTCAATAAAGGCAACTATAGGAAAGGGCATGGAATCGTCAGTAGGCATGATGGAGTCATCATCCCCAGCCAACCTTAGATGGACGTCGGCTGGGATTTCAAACTCCTGTCTAAAGTATTCTAGTTTGGATGGGGTGTTCGCCCTATGTTTCCACATACCCATGATATCGGTTTAATCAGAGAGGTTGGGTTTCAGAAGATGTTTTGAAAAGGTTATTGGGACCTCAGCAAACGCTTAGGTAAGTGCAGGTTTCAGTTTTTTCCTAAATTTTGGATCTACAGACAAATCCCAAACCTAAGTCTATGGAAACAAAGATTGAAAGCACAAATCTGGAAAAGACACAAAAAAAAACAGAAAACAAGAACGAGTTTCAGAATCAAGAACAAAAGTGGGCTATCAAGAGCATTGAAAGTACAAGGAGTACAAGGTCAAGAACAGTGGGAAAAATGCAAGAAAGAGGTGAACAGTACACATTCAAAACATGGGCAAGAACAAAGCTATTGAATAAATGCATTCAGATATATGTTTCACAAAATCAAATGTTGAACAGAGCAGTAATGGCAACGAAATGATGGAGAGCATCAAGAAATTGAAAAACAAGAGGAACAATGGCTTACCAGAAAACGTGAGGCCGGTGAGAGGATCGCCGAAGTCAGGCTACGGTTACAAAAGTAACAGAACGGCGAGAGCTTCACTAGAATGAAGGGATGCAGGCAGTTGCAGAGCTTGAAGCTGGAACAATGGCGGATACAGGAGGAGAGGCAAGAGAGAGAAAGAACTTGATAGTGCAAAGTGAAAAGACGAAAAAGAGGGAAAAGTTTTGATAAAACTTGAAACGGCGGCAAAAGAAATCATTAAATGAAACCTAGAAGAACGTATACGTCAGACGGCACACACAGACGCACGACGGCTTTACAGGCGCGTCACAAGCACGATCCCGTAAGGATGAAACACGTGGATGAAACAGTTGAATAAAGTGATGCGTGACAGCTCATATATTAGAAAGAACTCTTGGAGTCCTTAGTCTTAATGGAGGCATGTCGGCCTGAAATAAACGATCTCGGCAGAAGAAATTTTAAGCCGACGTACTACAAGGAGGTACCAATATAGGTTCCATCACCTCAGAATGCCGAGGTAATAGAACCTAGGGGGCAGTTGTGGGGATATATTTTCTAAGTACCAACACGTGGCAAGGTGACGCCGACGTGTCAGCCGAGGTCCACGTGTCTTGGTCGTTATGCCGAGGTTATCTCGGTGTTGCCGAGGTTGTCTCCGAAGATGTCGGAATCCGAGATAAGCGGATAAAGGACAAGAGTCCTAAAATGAAGAAAGACTTCAAGATGGATAAGGATGGTATTCTTAGGGAGTCTATCCTTATCTCTTGTAGAGTCCAAAGTAAGCACTGAATGGGAGTTCATAGAAGTCAGGCTTCTAATGGGACTAGGATTGAGTAAACTATAAAAGAGAGGCACCCCCGTGGGTCTGAGGTACGCAATTTATGCTTTGAGCAGTAAATTTAGCACTTGATTATCTTTGAGAGATATACTAACTTGATCTTCGGAGTGCCCCCGGGTGGACGAACCACCGCTGGAATCTTCTCTTTCTGTTGCAGGTTAGTCAGGTGTCATCTATTCTGCCAGTTCTCTCCAGCTGATCACTGAGTTGGCAGTGTGATCAGAAAATTACTCACACAGTAGGGCTCGTCAAAAATATTATTCACGTAACAATCAAGTTAATCGAATATTCATAACCCCGTGATTAGCTCTTAATTATTTTTAAAAATTTATGAAAGTTATGTTAATCGTTAATTCTTATGAAAACAAATGTGCTTTGGTTATTATAAGGCTGTAGATATCCAATCAATTTGATTTTTTACATGAATTATCTACTCGATGAACCTTATAATATGAACAGTTCAATTTATCAAAAGAGGCTCGAGATGACACTCCATAAAAAAACACAACAGCTTATTGTGCCCAAAGACACAACAGGGTTCCAGATCCGTCAATGCTGGCCACAATAAGAGCTGAGATTTGGAAGAGTATTGTAGATGTGATCCATCATTTGAGATATTATCTGATTTAAAGTCTTCATGTGTATTGTGATCTATCATTTTAGATATTATGATCTATCATTTTAGATATTATCTGACTTAAAGTCTTCATGTATGGTACTTTAGATATTATCTGATTTAAAGTCTTCATGTATTAAAGTCTTCATGTATGGTACTAATCAAATTATATGGTGGGTTGACAACCGCTTTATTTTGGAAGAATTTTTTTAGTTTAGTTTTTGTGATTTTTTTGGTTATTTTAACTTAGTTAAAAAAAAAATTCATTTGGATTGAATTTTTGACATTTTTGTAGTTTTGTGAGAAAAAAAAAGTAAAATAATTATAATTTGAATGTGACATTTTTATCTTATTAATTTTTTAAACTATTTTATCTTTTAATAAGCTAAATTAGTCCAAACAAACCATGTTGCCAAACCTGGGCAATATATTAGTGTTTGTCTCAAAATATTATAATTATTGAATTATATATCAAGATTCATGTATCTTGAAATTTTTGTATAGTTTAAATAAATATAACAATAAACGTTGTGAAATAGGTACTAAAATTCAAAGCTAAAAATTTACTAACATATGATTAGTATAGTGTTATACGGTAAAAGTTGTGGGGTGGTACATCGGTAGGGGAAAATAATTTATAAATGTAAAAGTCATATATGACATAATTATATTTTGTAATCTACAAAATTGACTATTTTAGCTTTAAACAAAAAGAATTGGAAAAGGCCACATTGGCCTTGCATGGTTCGATTTTTTAAAAATCTATAACTAGAAAGTAACAAGTTAAAACACTCCTTCCAGTTTGTTAAATGATCAGTTTTTTTTAAAAAAAAATTTATTTAAGTTATTCATAGATCATTTTTGTCCAAAAACTCTATATTTGAGTTAGCAAACATAATGTACAAAATTTATATGAAAATATGCTCCACCCGACGTGCTTAAATATTACGTGAAATTGACGTAGACTTAGCTCTATCAAATTTAACATGACGGAAAGAAGATGTTAGTTTTGATTATTTTAATGGTCTATTCTTTTTAAAAATATTAAATTTATACATATGAATTTTTTAACTAAGCTTTCAAAAAAATTGACATAAAATTTTTGGAGAGAGAATTTTTGAAGATTTCGATTGAGATGCTCTCCAGGCAAAATTTATACCAAGCATTCAAATATAAATTCCGAAATAAAAAAACAATTATAAGTTAACTATAATAAGCTGTTCGAAACATGATAACTTATTTAAAAAGGAGCTAATAATTTATCCATTATCTTATTTATTTTATTAACTTGGGTCGGATTTGATAAATTTAGAAATTCCATAATAAACTGTTCAAAACATGGTAACTTATTAAAAACGGAGCTAATTAGTTATCCATTATCTTATTTAGGTTACGTTTGGCATGTCTATTTGGGTTAAAATAGTCATACAAGACAAAATTGACTATTTTAACTAAATAGGACAAAATGTCACATCTAAATTATAATCATTTCATTTTTTCTCTCACAAAAGTCAAAAAAATAAAAAATTCTATCTCAAATAAAACTTTTTATCCCCAAATAGTTAAAAAGTCAAAAAATTAAAAAACCAACGCACATCCCAAACGAAGGTTTATTTTATCAACTTGGGTTGGATTTGACAATTTTGGGGGTTTGTGTATTTAAAGTCAGAGTAATATTATATCTATTGAATTTTGACTTTTCTAAATCGTTTAAATTTGTATATGTCTATTGTTTTGTCATTCATTTAGAAATAAGGTGACAGTCGCAGTTAATAAATGTGACAATTGTAGTTGACAAAACTTATACCGATCGTCCAAAAAATCAATCGAGTAATCGATTGATATGCACAAATTTAAAATGATTCGAAGAAACTCAAATTCGATAGATGAATTAGCTATGTTTGGCATGAGTTTTTTTTAGCTATTTTAGTCATAAAAAATAAAATAAATTAAAAAGTTAATAAGACAAAATGTCATATTCAAATCATAATCATTTTTTTTCACAAAAGTCAAAAAAGCCAAAAAAATCTATTTCAAATGAGATTTTTTAGCCGTAATATAAAATAATTAAAAAACTAATGATATATACCTCTAATTTGAGAGCTCTAAATGGAGTTTTAGGGAGGTCAGAGAGAGAGAAAGAGAGAGAGTAAAGAAAGATAGAGAGGAGTGGAGGCCCCAGTTTCATATGGTACTCTCTACATCATTAGAATTGCATTAAGCTCTCAAACATTATTGAAAATTAAAAGGTCAATTCACATTCTAAACAAAGACTTATTTTCCTTAGGATAAATTACAAATACACCTCATGAGGTTTACTTAAATTACAAATTACTTCTGTGGTTTTAGAAATTACATTATGCTCCTAAGGTTTCTAATTTCATAACAAATAGGTCTTTTTATTATCATCAAGTTAATTAACAGTTTTTAATAATGTTAAAATTTTATTTCAATTAATAATTCAGATAATTTTATTATTGTATAGGTGAACAGTTAGAAATTTCACTTTTTCAATTAATTCTTTTAAATAAAAAATTCTGACAGGGAGGTATTTGTGATTTTTCAAATCACAAGGAGCAATTCGTATTTTAAGCAAACTTCAGGAGGTATATTTGTAATTTACCATTTTCGTTAAAAGTATAACAATAATGGATGCCTCTATTTACACACCACCTTTCATCTCAAGGTACACCATTACTTAAGACACACCTTTAGTAATTTGATAAATAAGAAATTTACTCAACACACACCACAATTTTCCATCTTTATCCTTACTCACATATCTCACCTGTAATCTTCCATCTTTACCATTATTCACTCACACATTTCACCCACAATCTTCAATATTCTATATTTTATACCTCCATTATCTGTTTTATCAAGGACGCCTATGGCGATCGTTGTTATCATCATAGTTGAAAACAACTCTACATTGGAGATACAGTAGGTACGAATTCTCATTTGACTTAAATTTTAGGGTTTTATGTATGTTTTTTCATTGTCCTGAGTATTGTATTTGAAAATTTCATTTTGTGAATCGTTCGACATTGGTCTTTCGAAAGTATGTGGACTATGGTTAACACTATGAAATTGAACAATTAGAACTTGTTTGGTTGTAGATTGTTGAATATGAGTATATTGTTCGAATCTAGATATCCAAACGAATACAAACAGTTTACCATTTAGCTAGTACATGATAACGAAAAAAAAATGAAAACCTAACTTTTTCCTTACTCTATTGTTCCAAACCAATATTGTCAGATACATCCATCATTCAGTCCTATCAAAATCTTCAATAATATGTATATTTTTTGTTATTTCTTTAAGAGTTTTTTATTTTTGTTTAAAGATTTTTTGGTTATTGAGGCCCCGTTTGGGGACTTACCTTTTTAGCCAATTAGCCAAAAAGTTACTAAATTAGCCAAAAAGCCAACAACCCATACCAAAAAGTCAAAGATTCTCTTTTCTCTCTACTTTTTGCACATCTTTTCGTAATTAGCCAAAAAGTCATCCCAAACATACAAGTTTTTTTTACCTACCTTTTTAGCCAAATAGCCAAAAAGTTACTAAATTAGCATATTCACAAACGAGGCCTGAGAGAGAAGATATGTAAGTAACGTTTCAAAAAAGAGATGTATATATTCATTATTATTTTTTATGGTAATTTTACGTAAGGTGTGTATCATAATCCTTTGTTCTTTATTGTCATTTTACATTAGGTTAATATTGTAATAAAAAATAAACTAATTAATGGTTTGTCTTGAGATAAAATGTGATGTTTAAATAGAGGCATTTAATAATAATATTAAAGATCTCAAAAATTTTATTAAATTTTTTACCAAATATTTCGCATGAATATAAGACCTATACTATATAAATCTCATATGAATTTCATATCTATATAAAATATTTAAGAGTATCTCCAACGGTTTACCAAATTTTTTACCAAATTTGAGTAAAAAAATCTCCATTTTCTCAATTTGATACAGACGGCTCCAACGGTTCACTTTTTATCAAATCTGCTCCGGGACAACCGGTTGGTCGACCAGCTGGTCGACCGGTAAGAGGAAATTTTTTTTTTTTTTTTGAATTGTTTGAACCAATAAAGTTGAACTGTTTGAACCTTTTAGTGGTGGACCGGTTGGTCGACCGGCCGGTCGACCAGTAAGGCAAAATTTTTTTTTTTAACCTATAAATTTGAACTGTTTGAACCTTTTCGTGGTCGACCGGTTGGTCAACCAGCGGGGCAACCGGCTGGTTGACCGGTTCCTCTCCTCCAACGGTCGCACACAGTAATTTGATGAAATATGTACACTGTTCTCACTTTGATGAATTTTGTGATGAATTCTCAATTTGATACCGATTTGGTGTAATCGTTGAAGCACTAAACAGTAATTTTTTTACCAAAATTTAAATTTAGGCCTCGTTTGGGGAGTGGCTATTTTAGCCAAAAAACTAAAAAATTACTATAAGTTGTCACATCATCCTCTCTACTTTTCCGTACATCTTTTTATAAAAAATTAAAAAATTACTAAAATAACCTGCTTCTAAACGAGGCCTTAATGTCAAATTTAATAAACCGTTGAAGATGATCTAATAAAATTTTTTATATCTCCAACGTTACTCAAAGTATAATCCAAACTTGACAATAAATGCTAGGAGGAGGAGGAGTAAAGGAGATAAATCTAGATGTCCAAGGTTTGGTAGGGGGAACACGTGTGATGTTCGGGAAGGAGCCAGCCAAAAGCCATTGCCCAGAGCCAATCCAACCGTATCCAGCTGGCACTGCTCCCTCATCATCCTGTCTCACTCCTAGCACTCTGATCTGCATGCTCTGTCACAGCTCTCACGCCGCTCCACAGCCGTTTCAGATATTCTCTTTGCCTTTTTGGGATTTGTGTTAGCAACGAGTAATTATTCAGACATTTTAGAGCATTTCCAACATTAATCGCTGAAGTTAGGTCAGCTTTTTAATTTTTTGACATTTTAATTTAGGTGAAAAAGTTTGTTTAAATTGATTTTTTTAATTTTTGTAAAAAATAAAATAATTATAATTTAAATATGATATTTTATTTTATTACTTTTTTTAACTCATTTTGTTTTTTCATGACTAAAAAAGTTATTAACTTAAAAAAAACTAAGACCTCAGTTGGGAATAAGTTTTTTATTAATTTTTGACTTTTTAATTGAAATATGATGTAAAAAAATTGATATATTTGAGAAGACTTTTTGATTTTTTACGAGAAGATATGTAAAAAGTAGAGATAAAAGGAAATTTTTGACTTTTTGATATAAGTTGTTGATTTTTTGATTTTTTAATAATTTTTTTACTAAAATCACCACTTACCAAATGATGCCTAAATGCCGAACGAGAGCTACGTTTCATCAAATTTAATTTAATGAAAAATGTAAAAAATATCAATTTTAACGTTGTTATTATACTGATATCAGATTAAAACGTTTATCGTTTATCAATTTTGTAGGTGACCATTAGGTCAGGCATCCTCTCGAATGTCTTTACGAACAATTGAGCTTTCTTTATACAAACCTAATTTTTGCCCATGTTCAGACGTGCTCGCGGATAACCGGGCATTTGATGAAAATTTTGAATTTAATATTAGAGTGCACTGCATTAAATCAAATTTTTTATAAAATTTTTACTTAAATTTAATTCAAAATGTGATGTATTGTTTGAAATGCTCTTACAAGTTGGGAAATGTTATTTATATGCAATTTATGTAATTTGTGGATTTGATTAATATAAATGGCAGGACTCAACATTATGAAAGTCATGTCGCATATACACCTCTAATTATGTAATTTTATTTTTTAGTTATAACTAATTTTCTTCTTTAGTAATGATAATATTTTAGTTATCACTCATGAAATTTTCTATTATATTTCTTATAATGTTTGGTTATTACTTTTCATTTTTTATTTTTATTGTTATAATTCAAAAAATATGGAGTTACGTTATTTTTTTTTTAATCTAATTATAAGGTGCATAATGTATATATCTTTTAAAGGATATGTGTCTTTCACATGGAATTCATAACTAAAAAAAAAAAACAGCTCCGGTTGGGAGCTCGAAATTGTGTGCCCCTAATGCACACAATTTCCCAAAAAGGCGAAAAAAAAAACACAAGGCAAAAACAAAAAAAAAAAAAAAAAAAAAATTACCTGAAAAGGTAATTCGGGGCATTGTGTGCACACAATTTATGTGCACAAATCATTTCTGTAAAAAAAAAAATACATAACATCACAATATAAATCATAACTAATAATATATAAGCCATAATTAAATACACAAAAATTATAATGAGTACATAGAATTTCCCTTAGAAGTTTTACATCGACTATAATCCATAGTAGGAAATTAGATATTATTGACCGAACATAGGGGTGTGATGTTCCTGATTTACTAAGGTAGTGGTTGGTACCGTTTTCGTTTTTAATTTATATTTATAAAAATTTTATAAATTGATTTTTATTTATTTTTTAAAAATATAAATTATAAACATGTTTGGTTTGAACAAAATATTTGAAAATTTTTAAAAACATAAACTAAAAAATATGTCTGTTCAGGCCTAAAATATTTATATTTATCTTTTATTATTTATAATAATGGGATCATACACATTATAATTGAAAAAAAAAACAATTAATTGAAATAAAATTATTTGAAAAAAAACTTAATTGAAAAAAAAAAATTAATTGAAAAAAATTTTTGTTAGTCAAATTTTTAAATTTCTGTTTAAAAATCAACATAAACTCATTTTTTGAGTTTACGTTTTTTTCCCTCAAATTTACAAACTAAGGCAACTATTTATAAACAAAAAAAAATATCAAACAAGTTTTTATGACAATTTTTAAAATTTTTGTAAATATAAATTGAAAATTGAAAATTGAAAATGAAATGGTTACCAAATAGGTCCTAAATAATTTATACAGTATTTAGCTATAATTAAGGTCTAAAAATGGATCCAAAACAAAAAACAAAAAACAAAAAAACTTACTAATAGACGGAAATTTAATGTGAATGTGGATCTCTTTTACAATTATATTGAGAGAAAATTAGTTTAAGATTCCTCTCCCATTTTTAGTAATGGAAGAGATCCACAATATTATTTTATGATGTCTACGATCCCTCAATTTTATACCCATATATCACAGAGAAATTTAACTATCTCAAATCAAACCTCATTTCTCTCTCTCTCTCTCTCTCTCTCTCTCTCTCTCTCTCTCTCTCTCTCTTGTCTTTATCACTGTAAAAATGGCAGATTTCGTATCCCCACTCGACAATCCTCTGATGATTTCCTCCGCATCGTCATCCAGAGCTCTCTCTCTCTCTCTCTCTCGTCTTTATCACTGTAAAAATGGCAGATTTCGTATCTCCACTCGACAATCCTCCGATGATTTCCTCTGCATCGTCATCCGGAGCTACCGTTGTTGATCATGACGATGATTTCGAAGACGCATACAGCATCTGTCTCAAGCCTTTCAACTCTCAAGATTCTCTCACTGTATGTTTTTAATTTTTATATTTAAAAGAGTCGAATGTTAAATTTGTGATTTTAGGTTGAATTGAATTGAGATTCGAAGCTGCGAACTTGAACAACTCGAGACAGGTCTTTGAACTAGTTGGAATGAGTTTATTTGTGAAATAAAATAGCTTAATTTTTGCTCTCACTTTTGAAATCTTGTCACTGATTATAATTGTTTGGTTTGTATATGTTTCAAAATTCTCTGTGAACAAAGTTAGAGAAATTTTAATTTTTTTTTTAAACAAAGTTAGAGAAATTTGTGAACAAAACTAGAGAAATTTCAATTTTCTCTAGTTTGAACCCATAATAATTTTATGCACGCAATGAGGCAAATTTCTCTAGTTTGTAGAGAATTTCTCTAGGGGAATTTCTCTCTAGAGAAATTATGGAAATTTCTCTGTAGAGAAATTTTCTGGATCGATTTGAGGGACCTTAGACATTAAGAAAATATTAAATGTCTTTTATATTATAAAATCTTAATATCAGGGACCCTAAAAAAAATCTCCATTATTTAATATCAAAATTTTATTAATTTTTTTTGTAAATTATTTTATAATTCATTATAGTTTCGTTTGGGATGTGGATTGAGTTTTTGGCTTTTTGACTTTTTGGCTATTTTAGCCTGGTGTTAAAAAGTCTCGTTTGAGATAGATTTTTTGACTTTTTAAACTTTTGTGAGAGAAAAAATTAAATTATTATAATTTAGATGTGATATTTTATCTTACTAAATTAGAAAATCAATTTTATTCTTTTATAATTAAAATAGTCAAAAAAAAAATTAAAAAGTTGGACATGCCAAATGAAGGCTATATATTCTTAGCATTGTTATCTATGCGGCAACATAATGGGATGTGCTGCGCTTTCATAATCTAAAAATCTAAATTGATTAATTTTTAGTATCTGTCAACGTATTATTTATGTAAAAAATGATATCAAATATTTTTAATTATATTACTTAGAAATATTGACAATAAAAGTAATTTTAAGGATAAATAGTGCATTTCATTAATTTATTTTTTAGTTATGAATAAAATAAACGATTCAAATTATGAATGTGTATTTGGAGTAAACCCCCAAGACACAACGGCTTTGTTAGGTTTGTATTTTGAGATATTATTTCAAAAATAATTTTCTTGAGAGGGTTTAGAAAATTTGTTTAGTTGTATGTTTTGAAAATAGTTTTGGAGTTTTGGAATTTGTGATGATTTGATAGTTTTTGTAGTTGAATAAATGAGTGAGAGAAAAAAAATGATTGAGAATGAGAAAGGAGAGGGAAAAAATAATTGATGCATAATATACAGAAAAGTGATTTTGATATATTTTTTTTTTAAAAAAAATTTAACCAAACATATTTTTAAAAAATTTTCTTCAAAAATTTATTTTGAGAGACAAACAAAAAACGCCCAACATTGCACAAGAAGGACCTCAAGTCTTTATTCTTTTCATGCTGCTACTGGGTGTGGGTATTGATTTCCGACCACACAACCAAACGGGGAAACTCAACTGGAGAGCACCGGCAGAACACATTAAGCTCGAACAACTTGTCATAGAAAGATAAGAATTCGGCGGTGGTTCATCCATCCGGGGGCACTCCGATGCTCAAGTTAGTAATCAAATATCTCTCAAAGATAGCTAATTGTGCTTAACTCATAAGAAAGACCTTATTGCTCACAGTCTATCACACATACCTCAGACCCACGGGGGTGTCTTGCCTTTATAGTCAGCACTGACCTGATCCTTGTAGAAGCATCACTTCAGTGGACTCAGACTCAATGCTCATCCTAGACTCTCAACTAGATAGGGATAAACTCCCCAAGAACTTTATCTTTATCCAGATTGAGGTCCTCCCTTATTCTAGGACTCTTGTCCTTTATCTGCTCATCTCTGATTCCGACATCTTCACAGATAGTCTCAGCCTAGCCGAGATCACCTTGGCGTCAAGACCAGGCCGCGTGGCACCTCAGCTGACACTCCGGCGTCACCTCGGCCACGTGTTGTCATTCACAAAATATGTCCCCACAATTGCCCCCTAGGTTCTATTACCTCGGCAACCTGAGGTGATGGAACCTACATCGCCTATTTACATGCTTATGTCGGTTAAAATTCATTCTTCCCTTCGACCGAGATCATGACTCATCGGTTTCAAATACCTAGGACTCAACTGTCCATCTTTATCAATGACCAAGAACCAAAAACCAAGTTCTTTGAGTTCCTTAACCTAGATCATTCCTCCAGCCAAGGTTTTCGCTTCATTAAATCAAGAACTCCAAGAGTTTTATATGCTCATGAGCTATTACGCACAGTTTTTTTCAACCGTTTCTGCCACGCGTCCTTTCCTTATTAGTTCGTACCTTACACGCGCTATCAAGTCGCGTCGCTTTTGCGCATGTCGCCTGACAAGCACATCGTCCGAGGCATTTCATTATGGTTTCCCGCTTTTTTAAGTTTTTAACAAAACTCTCTCTTCTCCCTTCGTCTTTTCACTTTCACGAATTCAATTTGCCTCGTCTCTTTTTCTTAGACTCTCTCTCTCTAACATTTCCCTTCCAAATCGCCATTTTTCAAGCTTTCAAGATCTGCAACTGTAACGCCGTCTTTTTCCTTAGCTATTACTTTTATGATTAATCTGAATTATGCATTATTCGTGCCTTATATGTCTATTTTTATGCATTGTGTCTGTTAACAGATGTGTTCCTTTATGAAAAGACCTATCTGATTCATTAAATCATAAAAGTTATAAAATTGGTTAATGGACTAAGTGAGTGGGGTTGATTCACCTTAAATTAAGATAGGTGGTAATGTAATTAATGAAGTAATTTAACTAAAGCAACTCTCATTTAGTTAATCTAAGTTAAAGAATTGGGATATTATATATATATATATATATATATATTGAACTCAAATAGGAGGGGGAGAGAGATACTACCTGAGAAAGAGAAAGTGTGAGTGCTAGAACTTGAGAGAAGGCTAGAGAAGAAGAGGAAAGAAGAGGAAGAGAAAAGAGAACTTGAAACAACTACACTAAATCAAGTCATCAATGTAAGAATTCTTCCTAGTTATGTGCATGTGACTCCCTAATTCATGGAATTTAAAGAAGGAATGAGGAATTGGGTATAGTAGGTTGTGTTATAAACCCTAATGGGAGGAACTCCCTACATCTTGGCATGAATAGCATAATTTAAGCTTGATTATTTAATCTTGCATGCTTTTAACTTAGATATCCATAATTTTGTTGAAATATATGATTATTATATGCATAGGATTTTGTTTTCTTTAACCATGAAGTTGTGTATGAGTTTGGGGAAACTTGAGTTGAATTTGAAGATCTATGACCTTGAAAATTGTTTGTACACCATGTTTGCTAATTTTTGAATTTTAATTTGATTGATTTTGGGGTTGATTTTGAGGAATTTGGAACCCAAAAAATAGAGCAAAAATTTAGTTCTGGAACACCCAGAACCGCATGTGCAGCTAGGGAGCCCGCACGTGCAGGAGGCACTAGTGCACATGCGGAAAACAGGGGGAGAGGAAGATGCAATTTTGAAATAAAAGCACCTGGGGCGCACGTATAGAGGGAGTCCCACACGTACGGCTGTTTGACAGCCTCGGTTTCATTTTTCTGCTTCGTTTACCCTGTTCCCGGGCCTCCGTTAACGTGTTTTGCAACCGTAATTGCCATCCATTTGTATTGCATGAGCATTAATGAAGTGAAAAGCATTTAGGTCAGTCAATTCCAAAGCTAATCGAACTAATTGTATGGCAAATAAGTATTCTACGTTTATGTCTGTCTATGTAGGTCATATGTCACGTTCTAGTCACCTGCACCATGGAACCGACTGTGAGTAACACCGTTGTAAACATAAGAGTAATTAAATTACCTTTTCTCTGCTTTAAGGTTGTGCATTGCTCTGATATGTTTCTTACATTGATGAATGATGATTCTATCTCTATTTGCGTTGTTCACTATGGCAATGCTAGCACTTGTTCATATGATTACAAAGCATCTTTGTTTTATAGTGTTGGTTATCATATCTGATCTTCAGTCTTCATGACCGCCTGTTCAGTCTTCTAGACCGTCTGTATTTATGGCTCTTGGATATACTACATGTTATGTTATACTTCTCTTATGTAATACCAACCTGCTCAGTATGTACTTTATTTTACATTATAATGATCGTTCAAAATCTCTTTACTCAGCTGTTATTCATTGGGCTTTAGCTCATATTTTGGTATATCATGTAGGTGATCCAGCTTAGGAAAGGACATAGTGGCGTCGGTCTTGCTTTGATTTTGTCAAGCTAACTTTTGTGCCTCACTACGAGGTTCCCATCTATCCGAGTTATGAGGTGGCCAGTGTGCACCTTTTTATAGCTTGCACATGTATTTTGATCGGTTATTACTGACATTACTTTTGTTTTCGATGGGAATGACTTTCCTCTTTTATTGTCTTTTGACAAACTTGTGAATGCATGATGTACTTATACATGTATATATATATAAACATAGCAATAGCTTTTATCTCATATAAATTCATAGCTCATTGGACGTTTTATCTTCGTATGTCATAGCTTCTGCTAGCCCCGTTTATTTGCTTAGTTCAGTCAGGCCTTCGGTAATCGCGGATTACTGGCTGGTCACGACACTCACGACACTGAACCTATAGGGGCGAGCCTGGGTCGTGACAGCAATTGCCTTTTTCGTCACCGTCAGCGCACCGTTCATCATTCGACTCTGATCGTTCAACTTGTCTGACTCCGGCGTATCTCACTTCGGCTTTAATCGGTAAGTCCTCCGATTCCTTTTTATTTTAATTCTCCACTGTTGTTTACTATTCTTGGCCATGCTCATACGACTTCTTTTGAATTTTGCTATACGTTTCACTTCACACCTGTTTTTGTGGAATCTGTATATGCATTTGTAGTTGTTCTCTGTTTCTATCTTCGAGCTTTGGTCAATATTTCTCATTTCTTGAATCTGTTCACCATAACATAATCTGTTTTTGAATTTGAGAGTGTGCATATTGCTTCCAGTTTTTGCACACTACTCACTCATTGTTCTGCAAATTTATGATTTTCCTGACTCTTGAATCTTGGTTTCCTTCTTGATTTCTGAATCATGTTCATTTTTCTGTTTTTCTTGTTGTATTTCTAGATTTTTTCGTCAATTCCTGTTTCTGTAGTTCTAGAATTGGGATTTGCCTTAGAACCTTGTTCTTTAGGAAAATCGAAATGAATCCCTCTTAGATCTTCAAAAACCCTTGCACCAGTGCCTGTTTGGGTGTTAGTCGAGGTATCCAAACCTATATCCATCACTCTATTGCCCAACCCCTTCTTGTCGAGATAATGGGTATGTTCAGGTGGAGGGTAGATACCCCAAAAAAACTTGAGCACTTTAGGAGAGAGTTTTCTATCCCAGCCGACGTCCAGATTAAGTTAGCTGGGGAGGAGGACTCTATCATGCCAGATAGAGATTCCATGCCCTTCCCAGTGGTTGCCTTCATTGAATGCGAACTTCGGTTTCCCCTAGACACTCTCTTTCGTGAAATCCTTCACTATTACAAACTTAACCCCGTGCAACTTGTCATAAACTCATATAGGGTTATCAATGGCATAATCGAACTAGCACACAGAGAAAAGGCTAGGATCACTTTAGCCGACATCCAATTATGTTATACCATGTGTGGCCTTAAGTCTGAAAAAGGCTACATATACTACCTTAAACCCAGATGCACTGCCTTCAAGCTAATAGCCGACCTCCCAGACTCCAACAAGGGTGCTGGATATGGTTACTTTATCGTCTTGGGCAACTGGGAGTTTGCTCCTGATGACGATCTTCATCTTTATCCTCTGTGCCGAGTAGTTTTTAAAGAGGGTGATGGTAAGACTTAGTCGTCCTACTGTAATTCCCTTTTTGGTTAAGGCTTGCCAACTTATTCATCTCTTACTAATGATTGCTCTCTATTTTGGTTTTTTACAGTTCTTCCTCAGCCAGCCAAGGGATTTCGGCAATCATACATCCCCAGCCGAGATCCAAAAAAGCTCTTGGATCTTCTTCTGCAGAGACGTAAGGCCCCTCTTCTGTTGAATTATATACCAACATACAAATCGGCTTTGCTCGACGTCCCTCGAAGAAGTCAAACTCCATTGTCTGCCTTAATCTTTCTAGTCACCTCTTCACCAAGAGTTGATCAGGCTTCCTCTTCTGACCTTGTTGAGTTGCCGTCAACCTTTGCCCCCAAACTTATCTCGATATCCCAACGCCGACGTCAATGCTGTCGTCGTGCCCCAGTAACCGTACTAGCAAGCAGAATTCATAGCCGCAAACATCAAGACTCTGAGGCATCGGCTCACGATCTAGCAAACTCACCAACAGCCTTGCCAGCAATCCATTTCGGCACCAAAGTTACCTTCGTTGCTACTGCCGAAGACACGGGTCGAAAAGCCGTTGTTGAGGACCTCCTGGTCGACTTGCCAGGAGTGGTCACTGTTGCCTCTTCTTCACCATCTCATTCCCAACCCAAACAAAAACCAACAAGGGTAAAGAGGGCTAAAGCAAAAGCCTTTGCTACCCAAATTGAATATGAAGATACAGTACCAATCTCCAAACTCGCTGAAATCAAGAAAACAGCCTACGCTACCGAAAAGAGGCCTGCTGAGGCCAATCCAACTGGTACCGCTCGGTCAAAGAAGCTGAGGTCCGAAGCTGCGGCAACCTCGGGTGCATTTAAAGCCGACTGTAGACACCCCATTTTGACCGGCCCTAAGACTTGGGCATTTTTTATTTTGACCACCCTCTCCAAACATAAATAAATAAAAAAATCAAATTGACATTTCAAAATTCCAAACCTCACCCATTTTGACCATCACTAATATTTTGGTAATTTGTAGTGTTTTATAATAATGTTGTGTACATATTAAATTAGTGTGTGTGTATCTTTTCAGTATTGTGTTTTATATAAATTAATAACTATTTTTAAAACAAAAGAAAATAAAAAAAATCATCAATCAAATCATAAAACAAAAAAAAAAATAGAAAATAGAAAATAAAAAGAAAAAGAAAAAATGTTTAAACATTGGTGGTGGAGTGAGTGTGTTAGGTGAAGAATAAAACAAAGAAGAGAAAACAAAAAAAAAAGGAAAAGAAGAAATGGGGCGGTGATAATGTTTGGGTAGTGGAATGTAATGAGGGGGGTGTGTAGTGGAGGGTGTGGTTTAATATATATGAGTGGGTGAGTGGTGTATGATTAAAAGGAGGGGACTCAGGCACAAAGAGAGGACAATACACACAGGCACAAAATGTTTAGAGGAGGAAGAAGGAGCTATCTCTCTCTCTCCACGAGGAGAGACTATACACGGGTTGAGGTAGAAACTAACACAGAAGGGAGACACGGGTTGACGGGGAGAGGAGAGAAAAGACCACCAGCTCACATCAACACACCCAGTTGGAGAGGAGAGACCCAGCAGCCTCACTCACTCTCACACCTCTCACCCACACAGCCACCTCACTCACACCACCTCTCTCCCCCTCACAAACCCAGCCACTCGAACTCTCTCTCACATGGCTCTCTCTCCCTCCCTACAGCTAACACACACAAACCCACCACCACCACCGTGGCCACCCGGCAGCACGCACACACACCATCAACCTCACCATCTCTAACACACACCATGCACACACAAGCACAACTCCCTCTCCTCTCTCTCTAAACACACACAGCTCACACAAGACTCACCATTGACACACTCACATGCACACACACATACAGCAAACCCACACACCCATTCAATACACACACACGGGTTGGTCTTTCTCTCTCTAGGACACACCGCACACACATGGGCTGAGGTCCTCTCCCTCTCTTTCGGCACCTCACAGACCCATGCATCATAGCGCCAAACCCACGGCAGCAACAACCCAAGACCATGCACACACCATGCATAACAACACCCACACACCCACGGCTCTCTCTCTCTCTCTCTCTCTCTAGAGACCCATGCATGACAATACACGGACACACACCCACAAAACCCCTCTCTCTCTCTCTCTTCTCTCCTCTCTCTCTCCTGCTTAGAGAGAGAAAAATGTGGTAAGGGGGTGTTTGGTTTGTGAGGATGGTTCATGGGTGTAAAACAAAAAAAAAAGGTGAAGTAGAAAGATAAGTGGGTGTTCTTGGATGTGGGTTGTGGCCCTCCATTGAAGATGAATTGAGTACATGGGCTGAGGTGTGCAAGTCTGGATGGAAGATTTTATTTTATTTTATTTTATTTTATTTTGAGTGTTTGTGAGGATTTTATTTTATTTTATCTCTCCCTCATTTGGATTTGTAATAATTCAAGTATTGTAATAATTCCCCCACCCCGCTTCTTTCTATCCTATTCTTTTATCGTTTTCCCTAACTGTGTGTATGTATATATCTGACATGCCATGCATATCCATGCTTTACATTTATGTCTCATGCATTAAGATTCGGCTATATTTACATGTGCGGATTTAATCAATTCTTCTGTGATTCTATGCGCTACTTCATGTTTTGAGATGATTCACATGCCATATTTTAGAAGCCGAATCTTTAGTGCATCTCATGAGTGAATTGCATTAGGATCCTGTATATAAGATCATGCATATTTTACTAACTTTTGTTTTGTAGTTGTTCGAGGGACGTCGGTCAATCTGTGAGTTTTTATGCTTTAGCATCTCATTTGCGTGTGATTTTCTTATTATGTGTTAGTATCCTACCATGTGGCTATTTGCTTAAATGATAAACTGTTTGAATGCCTGTGGATGAAGGCTTGTTGCTTAAATTGGAATGATTCAAAGATTGTACGTTTTAAGTCCACTTTGTAGTGGCAAATTCACAAACTTTAGCCCACTTTGTCAAGTGGCAAATTCAAACTCTTTTCGAAAAACAAACATGAAGTTGAATTGTTCCAATTTGGGCAAACTAGTCTATACTTGTATGCTTCACATAGTAAATTTTAGGATTTATTAAATAATCAGAACATGAACATATAAAGAAAATAAAAGTCATATCATGGTTTAGTAGAGGCCGATCTTTTGATCGGGTGAGTGGGGGTGCTCATTATTGACCTTCCCCTCTCATACCTAAGGTTCCGAACCAAGCATCCTTGGTTACGACGAACAGTGGCCTTTGGCACCAAGTCATGGGTTTCCTAATTTCCCAAAATATTAGGTGGCGACTCTGAGATCTGATGACGCAGTCCATTTTTGACAAAATTACAATAAAATGGATTTTCAATAAAAGTTGCCAAATCTGGACTCTCATCTACGTTTCACATTGCACTCGTGAAACATTGAGATCAAAGAGATCTCGGGAGTCCGAACTGTTTAACGCGCGCGGTACCCTCCCGGGCATGTTACACCGATGAACCCTAGGCCCCAGCATCATGATTGAGGATCGGCCAATGAAGGTTGGGGATAGCGCCATCGACAGTATCGAGGTCGGCGCCGCTCTTTCCATAGCCGTACTCTTTCTAATTGATCTCAATCGTATGGCCAAGATCAATGAATATGAATTTGCTCTGATGATGCAACATTCCGTCTTGGTAAGTACCCAACACTTGGTACTTTTTGGCTTGTATTTTAAGTTCTTCATACTAACTTGTTTGTTTCTTTCTTTCTAGGCCATCCAGCATGCCCATTCTTTCACCACGAAAGCCGAGGCTTTCAAAGAAGAGTTAGTGCACAAAACCAAGGAAGTTGTTGGCTTCCTCTTCTCTCTAAACAACGTCGAGGCCAAGATCAAAGTTCTGCTGGATCAGGCCAAGGTAGCTAGACGAGCCCAAGACCAGGCCGAGAAAAAAGCTGAGGCGGTCGTGGCTGTAGCTAAAGTACTAAAGTTTTTGATCAAGGATGCTGAGGCCAAAACTACAGAGGTCAAAGTAGAGCTCCAAGAAGTACTAGCTACGAAGGAAGCCGAGATCAAGGCGACCGACAAGAAAGCTTTCTCAGAGGGGTAAGCTGCAGTCCGTGACACGTACAAAGATCAAGTCAACCAAGCCTGGTACCGAGTCTTCTACCTCCGCTGGACTGCAGCTCTCAACAAATTATCTGTCCCTATGGACTCCAACCTCTGAGATATAAGCAAACTCCAAGTGCTTTTCCCTCCGACTTCCAAAGAGTTAGACAGGGAGGCCGATGAGGAGGAAACCGACGTAAAGGATGCCGAAGAAGAGGAGGGGGTCACTGTTGGGGCCAAGCCTTCAACATTGAATGATCAAAACCTGGACTTGACTCATGATGAGGAAGAAGACTTAGTTTCCAAGGCTATCTCTCCTAAACAAACAACTTTTGAGGCCGAGGTCAGTTTAGCTGAGAAAAGCTTAGACCAAACATTCCTGGAAATTGACGCCGAGATAGCGGCGGAGAAGGAAGCCACTTTGCCAACCGAGGCCGACACAGCACCAAAAGCCGAGGTTGAGTAATCTGAGACTGATGCCCACAATTCCAATGCTTAGGAATTTTGACTTTGAACTTTACTTTTGGATAGTTCGTAATTTTCTGTAACTTTTGGACAAGTAATCCCTTTTGCCAGGCCAAGGTGCCTTTTTGTTTCTGAATAAGTTTTTCCCGAATGTATGCTTGCCTTTTTTTTCCCCTAAGTGTTGAACGCTTTGCTTCATATATGCTTTACTGCTTTCCTTCTATGCCTTTCATGCTTTCATACTTAGAATTTTTTTGTATTTCTCCAAAGTACACCTTAACTTGTGTAATCACTTTGGGATAAAGTACCTCGGATATGAATATTGACTGTTTGTCTTGGTCAACACTTGAAAACACCTCGGCTAACACTTAAAAAATATTTCGGATATATATTTTTTACAAGTGCTGTTTCTCTAAACTTATTCTGTCAAGTATGGCTTCTTTACTTCTGCTTGCTATCTTCCATCAAAACCTCACCTTTCTAATCTTTCCAAGCTTGGCAACCTGGTTGGTTATCTTGGGTAATATGTACCTCGGATACTTCTTTCATAATTACCTTGGCTAACTCCAATTTGTAAATTTCTCTGAAATTTCAACAAGTGTTAAGACTATTTCAACAAGTCCCAAGTTCTTAAGTTTATTCCTGCTCCCCGCCCTCTAATGTGAACCTAAGTTCCACTTAAGTTCACATTATGCGTTTATGATCTTTTGCCGAAGTCAGATTCAAACAAAGACTAGCCGAGGTCCAACCTTGGTTTATCTGTTAGTCGACTTTAGTTCTACTCTGCCAACATGGCAAGCCTAGGTCAGTTTAACTCTATTATATGCAAGTATAATTCAACTCTGCCATATAATAAGTCTAAGTTATTTGTCATACTTTATTCAAAAATATCGCCAACTCAATTCAACTCTATTATATGCAAGTATAATTCAACTCTGTCATATAATAAGTCTAAATTATTTGTTATGTTTCATTTAGAAACATCACCAACTTAGTTCAATTATATTATATGCAAGGATTGTAACGCCTCGCTCCCGGGTCGTTAAATACACTAAAATAACCTCAAAAAAATATACAAGTTTTGCTCCAAAAAATAATAACTACAAAATTGTCTCCAAATTGTACCGTATTCTCCAAAATATTCTACAGTACATTTATCTCCGAAATAAACAATATTACAACTATCTCCATATTTAATAATTACAGTGGTGGGTCCCAAATCTCTATATTAATAAATCTTTCTAATCTCAATTTCGACCTCTGCTAAAATCTGCTCCGCACCTGAAAAATAAATTAATTCGGGAAGTATACAATACGACAGGAATACAAGGCTCGGATACAGAATAAATTAACAAGAATCCAACAATTTATGACTTTAAATCAACGATACGATAATTAAGCAATTTACCAAATTACACAACAAATCAACCATAATTTATCTAGGACCAAATACCCGGTTCTACTCAGTACATGACTAGTGAATAAATTCATTTATTCACCCATCTCACCCAAGCTCCACGCTTATCCGGGCATATTGGTGTAAACAATTAATAAGTTCACTCGATCCTATGTCATTTAGTCAGACAAATCACCATTTTAACACAGAAATAATTGTAGAGAATTTTACCAAATGATCAAAATATCAACGATTCGACAACAAATGATTTTACAAAATCTATTAATAATCACAATAATCAAGTGGATTACAAATTGAGGATAATTAAAAATAGAGAAGTCTTTGCAAAGAGATTTGAATAGAGCACATTGTATACAACCCGAATTTACCTCAAAATAATTAATTCCATCACCATAAATCTAAAATTGCTCTATGGATCTCCAAAAATAGCTTTGATCAAACTTCTAAAACATAAAGTATGTATAATTTAATAAAATTTACAACTCTTAATTTATTTATTTATTTTATAAAATACTCATTTTTACTCTAAATACTCCCATATCTAAACTTAATATTTCTACTCTACACAATTTATGAGAGGGGAAGAGCCGAATGAAGAAAGGATTGTTAGGAGCTCCCCTCACTCTGCTGATTTATAGAGGAAAGGAAGGAATGAAAGAAGATTAAAAAATTAAAAATAAATGAAAGATGTAATGATACAATGGTGGGTTTGGTGTGGTGGGTGGGAAGACTGTGGGTTGTTTGTTGCCCATGGTTTTGTTGTTGTTGTATTTTTTTTTTTCTTTTTCTCCATGTGATGGGAATGGTAAGAAAATTTGATTTATTATTAAATAACAATATGATAGATATAAAAGAGATGAGATAAATACAAATAAATAATTTAAAATTTAAATTCTTATCTAAAAATCTCACCACTAAATTATTATAATAAACCACCAATACCACTCACTAAATATTAATACCTCAAAATTATTATAATCTGCTGCTGGTTGATGTATCAAAAGTGCAAACCTCCTACACTTCTCACACTTTCTGACATAGGCTTTTGCATTCTTCTGCATGTAGGGCCATCAACACCCCTGAGTAATGGCCCTATGAGCAAGTGATCTGCCCCCAGGATGGCTTCCACATACTCTTTCATGTATTTCATATAAGAAGTCTCCAACCTGGGAGGGATGCACACACCTTAAAAGGGGACCAATAAAGGATCTCCTGTAGAGGTGACCATCTGCTGTTTGGCTGAACCTGGCTGACTTCAATCTAGTCTTATGTGCCTCTTTTCGGTCGTCTGGCAGCTTGCCATCCCTAAGGAACATCACTATTGCATCCATCCAACTTGGACCCATCTCCACACACATTGTTTCGTACTTTGTGATCAGTGGTTCCACACTTGGGCCTAACAAATAATCAACCATTATTTTCCTTGCCTTTCCTAATTTCATTGCACTAGCCAGGTTAGCCAAGGCATCGGCATGACTGTTATCATCTAAGCTAACCTGCTGTAGCTGGCAATCCTGGAACAATGCTAGCAGTCTAACAACTTCTTTGACATAGGCTATCATTCTTTCATCTCGGGCGGAATACTTTCTTGTTGTCTGATTCACAATAAGTTGGGAGTCACAGTAGACTATCACCTCATCGGCTTCCATTGCTGCTGCTAACTTCAACCCTGTGATCAGTGCCTCATACTCTGCTTCATTGTTTGAGGCCTTAAACCCCAAACGAATAGACTGCTCTAATGTCCGCATATCTGGTGATACTAACACTACTCCTGCCCCTGCTCTTTGTTGGTTTGAACTTCTATCAACAAACAAATGGAAGGAGTCGCCGATGTAGATGTCGCAGGGCTTCGATTTTTCTTCTTTCTTCTGTTTTGCTTGAGTAGGGTTCTTTGGCCCCAACTGGGTTTCTTCTTGCTTTTTTGGGCATCCTAAGCCATGGCTCACCAGAGTCTAACATGGGATGGAACCAGGTGTGAACTCGGCCACAAAGTCGGCCAAAAGATGGCCCTTAATTGCTGTTTTGGGCCTAAACTCTAAGTCATATTGGCCCCAACACTACTGCCCTTCTGGCTACCCTGTCTGTTAGATCTCCTTGCGGCAATAGGGACTTCAAAGGATGCTCAGTCAGTACCACAATCTTGTGGGCTTGGAAATAGAGATTCAGTTTTTTCGAAGCCATCACCAAGGCTAGTGTCAACTTTTCTAGGGGTAAGTACCTAGTCTCTACACTTGCTAGGGTTTTACTCACATAGTATATTGCCCTTGGTTCTCCCTTATCTTCTCTGATTATCACTGCACTTATTGCGTGCTCTGAAACTGCCAAGTATAGGAACAATTCTTCTCCAAGAATTTGATTTGACAGAACCGGAGCTGTTGTCAGGTACTTTTTTAAGTCGGCCAAATCGACTTTGCACTCCTCTGTCTACAAAAAATCTGTGGCTTTCTTCAACAAACTAAAAAATGGTTTACACTTATCAGAACTTCGGCTGATAAACCTATTCAAGGCTGCGGCCCTTCCAGTTAACCTCTGTACTTGTTTTACGGATGTCGGGCTTTTCAAGTCAATGATGGCCTGGATTTGATCTGGACTAGCTTCAATGCCCCTTCTGGTGACCAAGTATCCTAGAAACTTTCCAAACCCGACTCCAAATGTGCATTTCGAAGCATTGAGTCAGAGCTGATACATTCTCAGGATATCAAAAATCGCCTTCAAATCGGCTAGATGATTCCCAAGTTCTTTGGTCTTCACAACCATGTTATCAATGTACACTTCTACTGTCTTGCCAATCAGATGTCTAAACATTTTGGTTACTGACCTCTGGTAGGTTGCTCCAGTATTTTTCAACCCGAAAGGCATTATTCTGTAGCAGTATAGCCCTTTTAGGGTGATAAATGCAGTTTTTTCGTCATCAATGGGATATATTGCTATCTAGTGATATCCCTTGTAAGCATCCAGGAAACTCATCCTTCCATGTCCTGAAGTGGCATCTACTAGCTGATTAATCTTGGGAAGTGGAAAACTGTCATTGGGGCAAGCCTTATTTAGGCTGGTGAAATCAACACAAACCCTCTACTTGCCGTTCTTCTTTTTCACTACCATAGTGTTGGACAGCCAAGTAGGGTAGTTCACCTCACGAATGGCTTTAGCTTGCAGCAGTTTGTCCACTTTCTTCGCAAGTGCCTTAACATGCATCAATGTCAGCCTCCTCGCTCACTGGATGACAGGTTTAGCTGACCTGTCTACATTCAGCATATGGCATGTGGCCTCGGGGTCAATGCCTACCATCTCGTATGGCGTCCAGGAAAATACTTCTATGTTGGCCCGGAAGAAAGTTTCCAACTCCCTCTCTTCATCTTCGACCAAGCCTGAGCTGAAAAGGAAGAAGCGCTCTTCATCCCCTTCTTGGACCAGGATTTTCTTCAAGGCTTCTTCACTCTTCCCGGCTGGTTCTTTGCCGACATCATCTATAACTTCCATGTCCTTGTTTTCAATTTCTGTTGTTTCTGTCTCTCGCACGTTGCAGGTGGATTTTATTGCTGCCATGGAGCAATTTTTTACCTGCACTTGATCTCCTCTAACCTCTTCAATTCCATGCTCCGTTGGGAACCACAACAGTTGGTACAGTATTGAGAGAACAACCCTCATTGTGTGCAACCATGGCCTTGCCAAGATAACATTATAAGAAGAGAGGGTCTCAATTACTGTAAACTCTGTGCTTACTTTCCTAGTGCCCGCCTGCACCTCCAAATTTATTGCTCCTAGTGGCCATGTCGGCGTTCCATTGAACCCGACCATTGGGCTGTTGGACTGCTTCAAATCATCGTGATGAAGGCCAAGCTCCTTATAACACCTGACATACATGATGTCACAAGAGCTGCCTTGGTTGATCAGAATGTGCCTTACCTGGTATTCTCCAATCCTGAAGGTCACCACCAGAGCATCGTTGTAGAGATGCTACACTATGTCTAGGTATAGACACCCATTTTTGACGGCCCTTTAAGACTTGGATGTTCTAGCAGGTACATTCGATGATGAGTTTGTTTGCTCGCTGAGCGCTCGAAGTCCGCAACGGAACGCCACAGGTTTGAGCATTTCAAACCCTGTATCTATTTTGTCTCATGTTTGGACCATGCTTGGTTCTTTTTAGCCTAAAGTTTCTGATGGCCTTCCGGTCATCCTTGGAGGTTGCCGGCCACCATTTCTCCTTTGTCGGCCATTGATGTGCCTTGCCGACCATCAATGAAGCCTTGCCGGCCACCACTGATGGCCAGCCACCATTGTTTGCTGTAGATATTTTGTGATATTTTGTGCTAGCTGTTTGCACAGATTCATCCATCTTCCTACATGTGTGTGGCTGGATGTTTGTGAGGAAAATTTGTGTTTTCTATATATAGGATCCCCTCTCTCTCATATGTAGGGATTAGAAAAATTTAAGACATACAAATTTTCTCTCTCTTTAGATTTCTCTCTCTCTCTCTTACAATTTTGTGCCTAAGTGCATGTTTTCTCTAAACTTTTACATACACTACCTTAACCAAAGTTGCTAGTCTTTGAGCTGAGGTAACTTGAGACCTTCTTTGAGCTCTACAAGGGGGTTGTGGCGTAGATTATTGGCTAACTTGTGCTTTGCTTCAAAGGTATAACACTTGCCTTGTTTATACTTGTTTTCCCAACATTTTCAACTGTTTTGGGGCTGGTTTTGAACTGTAAAAAGCTCTGTTTTTGTGGCTTAAAAATCGTGCTTTTAGCCCTTTTTAGTTAGGGGGTAGTTCACCATTCTTGTTTCTTTGTGTGTAAAGCTTTTGTGCCTTTATTCATCACTTTAAAACCAACTTTTTTGGGCCTTTTAACCACTGAATTTTAGAGGTTTTTCAGTGGAAAAAAAATCATTTTGAAGTCTGAAATTGGAGTGGTTAGCCTCCCTTCCTTGTGTCTTGTTTGCATGCCTAGTTAACCTCATGTATTAGCTTAATGTTTTAGCTTTTTATGGCTTAAGTCCAGCATGGTTTAGGCTCTGTTTTGACATGTTTTAGCTCTGTTTTGGGCTGGTCAAGTCTTTTGAGTCTTGTTTTGCATAGTTGTAGTGTAAATCCTTGCACTAGCTTGTTGTTTTAAGGCTTTAAATATCATTATGTTGAGTTGATTGCATGTTTTAGTGCTTTTTTTTTACATCATTTCAGCACTTATAATCTCTGCAATCTCCCTCATTTCTTCATTTTTTGGTTTTGCTTTGAAAGTGGTTTCAAACCACTTGTTTGCCTAAGTGTGAAATGGAGGTGCTACACCTAATAGTTTAATCCCTTAGGGGGTTCATTACCAACAGTGTAATGCCTCTTTCATGCACAAAGCAACTTGTGGTTTGAACCCTTCTTCCATTAGAAGACACTCACCAATGGACTTAATGGATTAATGGATGACTTGGTAATTAAAATGAGTAAACAAAATTGACAAGTAAAAGAGGCAAGATAAGCATTCTTTGTGTTGCATTGCATGTGTTCAAATTAGACATTAATTTGAACACAAGGCAAATGGAACATTTCATACTCAATGGTGATGAAATGTGCCATTTTCCTAGGTCTCCATTGCCCTTGACCATGCATAATGGGGTGATGGCCATTTGGGTCTAGTTTTTGCATTTATTGAACTTGCACAATTGGTTTCACAAGCCATCATGCAATCAAATTGCTTGATTGGTGGTTTTGTGAACCAAATCTTGTCCCTCCTTTGATTTTCTCATGAAAAGGAGAGACAAGGTGTGCACCCTTGGAAAAATCCCATTTTTGCTCTGTTTGTGTTCTATTGCAGCATGGTGATCCAATGCATCAGTGGCCAGCAGTGCACCATCCATGGCTGGCAGTGCCTTATTTTTGGCCGGCAGTACACCCTTTTGGCAGGCAGAGGGCCAGTAGCATCCCTCCATGGCTGGCAAGCCACTGATGTAAATCTCAGCAAAGATTTAGTAAGGTGGAACAGAAAGGTTCTGACGTATGTTCAAACTTGTAAACAGAGACTTTCGAACAGAGGTTTTTTTGGGGCCAAAACGGAGCAAGTGCATCTTCCACTTCCCGAGGCGGAGCAGTGGCAACATAGTTTAATATCTTAAATGCTTAGTTTGTGTGCATTTGTGTTGTAATTAATTAGTTTGCTAATTAGTTAAAGTGTTGTAATAATTAGTAATTAGCTTAGCTAGTTATTCATTTGATTTGTAATAATTAGTCTAATTAGCTTAATTAGATTAGCTTAGCTTAGATTAGCTTAGCTCTTATTCATTCGGGCCCTCCTTCGCGAGGGCGTAATGTTGTAATAAGTGTGCGTGCATGTGTGTATGTCTTCCAACCCCACGTCTTTCTCCTTTTATTTAATCGCTTTCGATGGTTAGATTAGGAACATATTTCAATTAGCATATCGCATGCTTGCATCCATTCATTTGTATTGCATGCACCAAGGCTCGGCGCATCATTCAAACTGCATTGTCATGTCAAATACTTCTTTGAATACGTGTTTAATCACATGTTGTTCAAATTGCTCCATATGTCATATTAGTAGCCGAGTCTATAAATTGCATATTGCATGTGTTGCATTAGGTATCTTGTATAGATAGGATCATGCATCTTTCTAACTAGTTTCTTTTTTGACTTGGAGTACGAGGTGAGTTTTTACGCTTTAGCATACTTGCATAAGTGTGAATGTTGCCATGATTAGCATGCTTGCCATGAGGCTATGTGCTTAAATGCTAAAACTGCATGAATGCCTGTGGATGAAAACTTGTTGTTTGAATTGGAATGATTAAACAAATATGCGTTTTAAGCCCACTTTGTTAAGTAGCAAATCATGTTTTAAGCCCACTACGTTTGGTGGCAAATCCGTGATCTTTAAACCCACTTAAGGTGGCAAATTCAAACCATTTCACAAACAAACATGAGTTGAATTGTTCCAAATTGAGCAAATTAATTTATACTTGTTTGTGCGCATCACATAGTAAAGCTAGTTTAATAACCGGAACAAGAACATATAATGTTTATAAAAAATCACATCATGATTAGTAGAGGCCGATCTTTGATTGGGCGAGCGGGGGTGCTCAATTCATGACCTTCCCCTCTCGTACCTAAGCTCCCGAGCCGAGGTAACTTTGGTGATGACGGACACGTAGCCTTTGGCACGAGTCAAGGTTTCCTAAATTTTTCCAAAACAAAAAATATTTAGGTGGTAACTCTATATCTAGCAAAACAGTCCAATTTTGGCATTATTTGATTTTAAATCGATTTTCCAAAAAGATTTTTCGGATTTGGACTTTTTGGTGTTTATTAGTTTCACATTGCACTTGTGAGACTAGATTCAGAACTGCGAGAGTCTGAACCGTGAGGCCTTCATTTCAAACCTTCCGAAAAGGGGGGCGAAAAAAGGCGTGTCCACAGTTTCTGGCGACTCTACTGGGGATTTAGAGAACTTGACTCGAACTCATGATATGTTGTTTTATCTACAATTATGTGTTTCTTTGCATTTACATTTGTATCGGTGCGCTTAAGTCACAGTGTTTGCCATCTGCTATTCCTGAGCGGTTTGCCGGAGGCTTGCTTGGAAAAGCTTGCCAAAAGGTTGACCGATTACGGGCTCTGCTACGATGGGAACACAACCCTTGGATCTGGATTACTGCTATATCGTTTGATCTTCCTTTCACTTCTCAGTGTTAGGTGTGAAAGGTATATTAGGTAGTCTTGTTAAGGTACCCTTTTTGACCAATCGACCTAGTTGCATATCGAAAACTATAGAGACTGTTCCAAACTAGGACAAGTTACTTACCCGAATGCAGGAATTGTATGAAACAGCCTGTTTTGCGTAGTGAATCCCTAACTCCTGACAAAATTAGGACAGGGCAACCTTACCCCATCATAGGGGTGTTTTGGCTCTTCCTTGCTTGATATGTGCTTTTAGAGTGAAACTCTGTAGGAATGTATGTATCAGTTGCAAGTCTGGGTATCAATTTTGAGGCATAAATCAATGTTGAGTACAGTTCTCCAGCTTAGGATTGCAACTACATGTTATTTGTGTCTGAGCCGAGGTGCTGTGCGGTTTCTGATTTTTGTTTCTTTTTGCTTTATTTTCTTTTTTCAAATGTGCTTTTTCACCATTGCTTTAGACGATTCTGTTACCCCCCAAGCACTTTGGACCCAAGTGAGAAGGATTTGTAAATCTGGGGATCTAGTCAAGGGATAGCCAGTGTTTGTTTCACTCCTACCGGTTACCAGATGAAGGAGTATCAGACAGAATTTACCAATCCAGCAATCACCTTTTGCTTCGCCTGTGCCCAATCAGGCTCAGTCTTCTACTTCTACTCTAAACAGAGAGTATTCACCAGTTCCGGTAGCTCAAAGTCCCCCACTCAGCATGGAAGATATGCTTCGTCAACTCCAGTAGACCATTGAGACTATGCAGCTAGATCCTATCCGCCAAGTTGAAACCACAGCTCGCCAAGCCGAGGTTGTAGCTCGCCAAGTAGAAGTGATAGAAAGGCTTCAGCAACAGCAGCCACAACCAGCAGTAGCCTCAGCATCCCATGCACCCCTAGCGGGAATTTCGATACCCAGGGTCACAATCAATGTCCAAGAGAATATGGGCATTCCGGCAGATCCGATCCCACCTCAGACCTCCAAGGCACCAGTTTACCAAATGGAGGTACCGTTTGAATTCGAGGTTAAACCCACTGCACTAAAGGTCAACAAGCTAGAAAAAGCTCTTCAAACGGGCTCAGGGCGTGAATTCAATCCCTAATATTGAGGTTGGATACACAGATTCCGCAGTAACTCTGCCGGACAGATTAAGATGCCACATATAGACCAGCTTGACGGTTCCGGGGATCCCACGGTCCATCTTCAATTATTTTCAGATATCCTACGACCAATGGGTCTCACCAGACTACAGAAGTTGTCGGTTTTTGGCCGGACCCTGTCAGATATAGCGGCCATTTGGTATGCCAAGCTTGAAGACTCTGTTAAGAGAAACTGAGAGGAAATGGCTGAGGCCTTCATAGCACAGTACTCCTACAATACCTAGATCGAGGTCACTACTTGTGATCTCGAAGCGACCCATCAAGAGCCGAATGAGGGTTTCTTGGATTTTGTGACCCGATGGAGGGCTAAGGCCTCTATAATGACTATACCGCCGTCTAAAAAGGACCAAATCATAATGGTGGTCCGTAACTTGCAAGGGAGATTATTACAGAAAATGATAGTCTTGCCTTTGTTTACATTTGCTAAGTGTAGACACCCTATTTTTGACCGCCCTTAAGACTTGGGCGCTACTGATGGTTTACTCGGTGATGAAGGTGTGCAGGGCAAAGGTTCAGTTTCTTCGGCAAGGAGAGAGTCAAATCTCAACTTCATACCCCTTTTGGACCAAAACAATCTTGATCAAAAGATTTTAGACTTGAAACTCTCTCTTTCAAAATGTTTTGAAAATAAAGTTCTACGATGTTCCAATACTCGCATTTTGTTAAATGTCGCGCTTTTCAGTAAACCGAGCAAGGGCAAAGTGGAAATGAATGAAAGAGAGATGAAATCTCTAAAAAATCTTTCAAAACACCTTGTTTAGGGGTTTGGAGTTGAAGAAAAGAAGAGAAGAGGGAAGAAACCCAGTTGGGGGAGAAATGGACATGAATCGCTAAGAGAGGGACGAGCAGTCCTTGCTGAATCTGGCCTATTCATTTGCATACTTGGATTTCAGCTATGAGGCCACCAACATTGGAAAGCTTACTTCCGGGGCTTCATTTTGCACTCAATAATCTCCTAAAGCCAAGTCCGGACGGGGGAGATATAGTTAGTTGAAGTAGGGCACCAATCCGGTTGGACCGAATCTACGCGGCTTCACCAAAACAGGCATAACTTTTTGCACAGTTGGAATTTTAATGCAAGGCTGGCGCCAATGGAAAGCTAACTTCTGGGGCTTCATCATAGGGGATGGCCAACCACCTTGGACCTTTTGACCTGGTCGGCCGACCAGGTTAAGTGGTCGGCCGACCACTTGAACTGGTCAATAGCCTTATGGAGCTTTGTACAGTGTTCCGGGACCAGTTGCAAACAGAGGCAAATCGGGGCATCGTGATGGATTTCCCGACAAGGTGACTCGAGCATGCATGCATCCCTATCATTCGGAATAGAGCTGAGGCAGTCCATTTTTATTTAAATTTGCATGCTAGGTTATTTATCTTAGTTAATGTGTTAATTAATTAGGGTCATGTAATAATTAGTTGTAATTCATTATTCTTTCGGTTGTGTATTATTTATTCGGACCCTCCGAGGAGGGAAATGTTGTAATAAGTGCGCGTGTGTATGATGTATGTCTTCCAACCCCACGTCTTTCTCCCTTTTATTTACTAGCTTATGATGGTTAGTTTAGGGCATGTTTCAATTAGCATACTTATACTCGCATGTTTGCAGCCATTCATCTGTCTTGCATGCGCCGGGCTCGGCGCATCATACTAACTGCATTGTATTTCAATTCCAAGTTGAATACATGTTATCTGTTGCATTTCATATGCCATGTTTAGAATAGCCGAGCCTATCTTAGTTGTATTTTGCATGTGTTGCATTAGCCATCTTAACATGAACTAGGTTCATGCATTGATTACTAACTAGTTTATGTTTTGGCTTGGAGTACTCGGTGAGTGTTTATGCTTTAGCATCATTGCATGCGTGTGAGTGACTGTCATGATAGCATGCTTACCATGAGGCTATTTGCTTATGTGATATAACTGCCTAAATGCCTGTGGGTGGAGGTTGGATTATCTGAATTGGGACAATTCATTGATTACGAGTTTTAAGTCCACTAGATAGTGGCAAATCACCATGTTTTCTAAGCCCACTTGAGGGTGGCAAAATCTGCATTTTAGCCTACTTGCGAGTAGCAAACCGCTTTCAAAAACAAACATGAAATGTTTTGTTCCAACTCAGTCGATCCAGTCTATACTTGTATGTTGCGCGCATCACATAGTAATTCTAGGCTAATAAACCGGAATAAGAGTACATAATGTTTTCAAAACTCGATATCATGGTTAGTAGAGGCCGATTTTTGATCGGGCGAGCGGGGGTGCTCACGAAGTGACCTTCCCCAATCGTACCCAAGTTCCCGAGCCGAGGCAACTTTGGTGATGACGGACACGTGGCCTTAGGCACGAGTCAGGGTTTCCTAAATTTCCCCAAAATAAATATTTAGGTGGCGACTCTGTATCTGGCAAAGCAGTCCATGTTTGGCACTTCTTTCAAAAAAATCTGTTTTCAAAAACGATTTGCCGGATTTGGACTCTTTGATGATTCATCGGTCTTGCATTGCACTCTGCGATATTAGATACAGGACCGTGACATTGAGTCCTGAACTGTAGTGAATGAACAAAACGGGATTCCCTCCCGGGACATTTGGGGACGTCTACACTAAGCTCCATAAAATAGGGTTGCAAATTGAGGATGTAGTGAAGCAGGGGTTGATAGACCATGAGAAGGAACAGCCTAGAAGGTCCTTAACACGTAGCTCCAATGCAGCCACGACTGGTGGCACCTCTGCACGGCCTTCAGATGTGAGCATGGTCACCACTACACCCAAGATTGCCAACCCCTTTGTCAGTACATCCAACACAACTTCACAAACCTTAAGCCATCAGGCCCGAGGCCAGAGAGTCTTCACCCCGCTTTACATGTCCTTATCTAAAGCCCTAGGAGTCCTAATAAAAAAGAGACATCTTAAGCAGTTAGAACAACGCCCACTGCCCGACCCTCTCCCTTCGAAACACAACCCGGCCAAATACTGTGCTTTCCACCAACAGCATGGTCATGATACTAATTAGTGCTTCAGATTACGTTATGAGATTCAAGATCTCATTGACAATAAGATGATAGCACCTCCTGAAAAATCCAACGTCACTACAAATCCTCTCCTACCACATAACCAAGCCTCTCCACCCCGGCAAATAAACTTCATCTACACACTGACCATCCTTTATAACCCCAATATATACATCACCCCTTCCCACCTACCTAAGCCGGCGTTGTTCATCCTTGAGAGCACAGACTTGTGCATGATGAGTGCATTCTCACTCCAACCTGAACCCGTGGTGGTGACAATGGAAGATGAAGGGAGGTCGGTCTTGGTGGAGAATATCAGTCCGTTGCCCGAGGGCTTTGAGGACTTATCTGAAGGGACATACGACCCGAGCTGCTATGTTGTGCCAATTAATCAAGCTAAGCCGGAAGTGGTGTTGCCGACTATGATGGAGGTCAGTGTAGTCCGAGAAGATGGACCAAGTTAGGGATTAGATGATCTAGCCGACCTGGAGAAGGATATAGACAATTTGCAGTTCTTTGATGAGCAAGATCAAGGAGACATACATATTAATTGGTTTGATCTGAACGGGTCAACAGACAATTCTGGGTGGCTAAGTGATGAACCCGATATAGATGAGGGAACTGAATCAAAGCTTGGAGAACAGAAAGTGGGAATCGTTGCAATGGCCAGAACGACCGATAAGAAGGGGAAACTACCGGAAAGCACTGGCGGAGAACAATTGGCTCAGGAACTGGGCATTATTAGCACTGTACATACAGAATAAGAAGCTGCGCTGGAGCGGTTTGGGCAAGAAATGAGTGGAAGTGATTAGAAAGCTGGAATAGCTCAACGCCCCATGGGGAATGTTTCTATTAAGGAAACACTCAAACTGGACCTGGACAATTGCTTGATTGCTGGAAGTATGTGGTGAGAAGATGATGATCTGCATCTTGCCCACACTGATGAGGATTAGGGTGAAGGCCTTCCTGACAATACCTGGTATGTGGAGGGAGTCAACCACATGACAAGAAGTGGCCGATATTTCAAACCACCGCATCTAGACCAACCCGAGGCATCTGGGAAGGACCAAGAGGTAGAGAAACAAAAAGAAAAATCGTTAGAGGAAGAGACTGTGCTGAAACAGTTGAAGAAGATTCAAGCTGACATATCTATCTGGGGGCTGCTTATGGCTTCGCGAGTGCACAGACAGGCTGTACTGTCGGCAATGGACAAAGCCAAGTTGTCCATTGAGACTACCCCAAAACAACTGGCGGGATTAGTCTTCCCAGGAGACGCTGGGCTGACTTTGACCTTTTCAAACAAGGAATTACCGCTAGAAGGTTCTGTACACAACAAGCCTTTATACATGTCCGTAGAGTGTCGAGAAAAGTGGATACCAGTGGTATTAGTCGACACCGAGTCAGTAATCAACATCTGTCCATGTCGTACGGCTTATGCTATTGGTCTGAAACCAGTCGATTTTGTGCCTACAATCCAGGTGATTCGGGCGTATAATAATACAAGCAGAGAGGTGATGGGAACAGTGCAGATCAGAGTGCAAGTTGGACCCACTCAACAAGATATTGAATTTCACGTCCTAGATGTTCCAGCCACTTTCAACCTACTACTTGGGCGACCCTGGCTACACCAAGTAAGAGCTGTCTCTTCCACCCTCCACCAAATGCTGAAGTACCCCCATAGAAAAAGGGTGGCCATAGTCTTCGGAAATTCATCTATACATCCCCCGCTAGAGGTCACTGCGCCTGTACTGGAGATTGTGCATGGCGAAGAGGATGTTTTCATTTCGGGGTTTACCTTGGCTGAGCTAGCTGTCGATGAGGGCTTCTATGTCAGCGCCCAATCTGTATACTTCATGAACAAGTTGCAGCACATGCTTGGAATGGGATTAGGTAGAAGTGGCTGAAAAGGCGTCGCTGCATCGGCCGATGTGCCACATAAGCCTCATGCCTTGGTCTTGGCTATACGCCTACCAAAGATGACTGGGTGAGGAAAGGGAAAGAAATGGCCGGAAGGGCCAGAGCTAAGCAGACTGGAAAGCACTACAAGCTTGTGCACCGACCAATCCGGGGAACCCTGAAAGGCTATTTTGTTCGGGAGGGGAAAGACTTCCCATTCTGTGGTTTTCCCACCCTGGTTCAATTCTGAGAAGCAGCGGGTTCCTGGCTTTGAGATTTTCTTCGACTTACAGCTGCAAAAGAGTGACACAGAGGAACAGACTGAACTAACTGCTGAATCTACTAAAGGCACAAAAAGTGATTCCGACAACAGTGAACTCGAAGTAGGAGCAGCATTGGCATGTCTCCTTTTGGATCCTCAAATCAACCCGGAGAGCTTAGGGGATGACCTAACCATTTCTATGATCGGAGACCAACTGGGTACGAACCCTTCTAGTGGTATCTTGGATGCATCTGACGCACCGTCCCTCATTTGGTAGCTGGAGGAGGGCTTCTTGTCCAGTAGTTCTGAGTCGGGTAGTGAGCCGGAATCTGATTCCACAGAGTCTGTGGAGTCAGAATCATATTCCAGTTCCTCTGAGTCGGAGTCCAGTATTCTTGGGGTTGATAACCCGGATGCTAGGGTTTTGTCCAGGTCGTCTTTTTCCTTTTCTTTTGAGTCGATTGTAACCAAGGAACTGGATGAGCTGGACTTTGTAAATGAGAATGCCATCACAGGTTTTGAGTACTTTTCTATGCCACTTGTATATTGCATTGATCATGACTTTCAAAACTTTAGTGAAAACGACGAGGAAGGCATTTCTCTAGTTTTGAAACATTTGATTGATCGAGAGGATGAGAGGTTTGTAAAACCCCTTGTTGATGAAATCATTCCAATTAATGTGGGTACTGAGAAAGATCCGCGTCTGGTTCAGATCAAGTCCACGTTGTCTTCGGAGGAACGTGAGCGCTTAGTCACTTTATTAAAAGATTTCAAAGATGTTTTCACGTGATCCTACGAAGACATGCCTGGAATTGATCCTGAGATTGTACAGCATCGGATCCCTCTTGACCCTGAGACCCGACCCATCAAACAGAAGCTACGGAGAATACGCCTGAATTGGGCTTTGAAGATTAAGGAGGAGGTCACCAAGCAGATAGACGCAGGTTTTTTGCTAGTATCTGAGTAACCAACTTGATTGGCCAACATTGTTTCGGTGCCGAAGAAAGATGGCAGAATTTGGGTACGTGTGGATTTCAGATATTTGAACAGGGCCAGTCCGAAGAACGACTTTCCTTTACCACACATCGATGAATTGGTGGACTTCACTGTAGGCCATACGTTGCTCTCCTTCATGGATGGATTTTTCGGGTATAACCAGATTCTGATGGCACCCGAAGACAGAGAGAAAACCACTTTCACCACGCCATGGGGAACCTACTGCTACAGGGTGATGCCGTTTGGGTTGAAGAATGCTGGGGCTACCTATCAACGGGCTGCAACCATAATTCTGCATGATATGATCCATAAAGAGGTCGAGGTGTATGTGGACGACATGATTGTCAAGTCCAAGGACAGAGAAGGCCACTACACCGCCTTGAAGAAATTCTTCAAACGGATCAGAGAATATTGGTTGAGGTTAAATCCACAGAAGTGCACTTTTGGTGTAACAGCAGGGAAAATGCTGGGTTTCTTGATCACACAGTGGGGCATCGAGGTAGATCTTTCCAAAATCAAGGCTATCCTAGAAATGCCACCATCAAGGACTAAAAAAGAGGTACGAGGCTTTTTGGGTAAAGTGCAATTCATAAAACGGTTTATTTCAAAATTAACCTTGACTTGTGAACCACTATTTGGTCTCTTGAAAAAAGGAAAGAAATTCCAATGGGATGATCGATGTCAATTCACTTTCGAGCAGATCAAGCAGTACCTTCAGAACCCACCCGTGTTGTCACCGCCAGAGCTGAGGAAGCCATTGATTCTGTATCTGTCAGTAACGGACACAACGATGGGATGCATGCTTGTTCAGGAATCTGAAGATAGGGTAGAGAAAGCCATCTATTACCTGAGTAAGAAGATGTTGGATTATGAGACCCGTTACACTCCACTGGAGAAGGCTTGCTTACCCTTGGTATGGGTTACCCGGAAGTTGAGGCACTACCTGTTAGCTCACCCCATAATTCTGGTTTCGAGATGAGATCCCATCAAATATCTCTTCGAGAAACCAACACTTACAGGTAGGCTAGCCCATTGGTTGCTTCTTCTCTCCGAATTTGATTTGAAGTATGTTACTCGTAAGTCTATTAAGGAGAGAGCGGTAGCAGAGTTCCTGGTAGATCACCCAGTGGAAAGGAATAAAGAGGTAGAATATCTGTTCCCAGATGAAGCCATTCTGCAAGTTGAGAAAGAGATTTAGACAATGTACTTTAACGGAGCGTCTAACCAGTACGGTTATAGGATAGGGGTGTTGCTGATAGCACCCGACAATTCTCATATACCTTTAGCCTTCACACTTCGGTTCAAGGTATTTAACAACAAAATAGAATACGAGGCATGTATCATTGGTTTGGAAGCCGCCCTGGAACTAGGGGCAAAAAGGTTGGACATCATCGGGGACTCGAACCTGGTTGTGTCTCAAGCAAAAGGAGACTGGAAGGTCAAATAAGAAAAGATGAAGATCTATCACTAGACCTTGGACGTTTGATTCCTAGGTTTGAGAAGTTAATCTTTACGCATCAAGTAAGAGAGAACAATAGGTTCGCTGACGCCTTATCAACTCTATCTTCTATGATAGACATCCCATTTGGAGTCCAAATGCGTCCGATCATTATTGAACAGAGATATACGCTGACCTACAAGTTGATCGTCGCAATAGATGAAATGCAAGATCAAAACCCCTGGTTTTATGATATCTGGAACTTCTTGGAAAAGAAGGTTTACCCATTAGGGGCAAATGCCAAAGATAAAAGGGCAATACAGCGAATGGCCGTTCAATTTATCATCTGCGGGGGTAAGTTGTATAAGAGGGGTCATCTGGGAATGCACAAGTTGTGTGTTGACGTAGAAGAGTCAAAGCGCCTAATGGAGGCCATCTATGGGGGAGAGTGTGGAGTACTCATGAGCGAAGTAATGTTAGCTCGGAAAATTCTCAAGCAAGGTTACTACTGGTCTACCATAGAGGAGGATTGTATTGGTTTTGTTCGGCGATGCCACAAATGCCAAATCCATGCCAATCGCATGAATATCCCGCTGTCGAAGCTGTACAACATGACTTCACCATGGCCTTTCTCAATATGGGGAATTGACGTCATTGGGGCAGTTATACCGAAAGGGTCAAATGGGCATGAATACATTCTGGTGGCAATTGATTATTTCACGAAGTGGGTGGAAGCTTAGTCTTATGCAGTGTTAAAAGCAGCGCATGTGGCTAAGTTCATCCGAAACAACATCATTTGCCGTTATGGAGTCCCGAATGAGATCATTTCAGACAATGGTTCCCATTTCAAGAAAGAAGTGATTGACTTGTTGGAGAAATACAACGTGGCCTTTCATAAGTCATCCACATATTGGCCATAAACCAACAGAGCTGTTGAGGCCACCAACAAGAACATCAACCACATTTTACAGAAAATAGTTGAGACCTACAAGGACTGGCCGGACAAATTGCCATTTGCTCTCTGGGGCTACAGAACTTCAATTTGGACACTTACTGGGGCAACTCCGTACTCTCTGGTTTATAGGATGGAAGCTGTTCTGCCGATCAATATAGAAGTTCTGTCGCTGCGGGTTATAGCTGAGTGTCAGATAGCAAAGGCGTATTGGTAGCAGAGCAGGTTCGAGGAACTAATGCTATTCGATGCGAGAAGGCTAAAAGCACTGTACCATGTTCAGGGTTATCGACGTAGGATTGCCAGGGCTTTTAACAAGAAAGTTAAGTCTCGGAATCTTAAGAAAAGGGATTTGGTGCTAAAAGACAACCGAGCTCCCATCCATGACCCTAGGGGCAAGTTCACACCCAATTGGACTAGCCCTTACATCATCAAAACGATTTGGTCGGGTGGAGCTGTTATTCTTATGGACCTGGATGGCCTAGAATTTTCCCAACCAATCAACATGGACAAGTTGAAAAAATATTACCCCTAAGAGGCTCGCTAGGCCGAAAACCTGAAAGGGCGACCTAGGCAAAAGTTAGAGCACAAAAATTGGAAAAAAGAAAAACTAAGCTCGCAAGGTTGAAAACGCTAAAAGGCAGCCTTGGCAAAAGTTAGAGTGTAAAAGGAGAGAGTTAATACTTTAGTGAACCCGAACCGAACTACATAAGGCTGATTTCTATCTTCAAGATACGTAGGCAACTTCATTCTAAAGCTCGGCCGTAAACACCTCAAAATCAACTATGTCCATATGTTGATCGGGTCATCTTTGTCTATTATTTGAAAGTTTGGTTGTGATCCTTACTCTGAGAGAAGAGCTGACTACAGTGCTAAGCAGTGTTATTCAGTAAAGGGGCAATTTTCCATTTTTGGATTCGGGGTTGTACGTCTCGAGGATAGATTCCATGTGTGTCAAGTTGTGATCCTTATCGAAAATGGTTTTGAAAAGTTTTGATAAAAGTTGATTTTGTGCAAATTAATCATTTTACAACTTAGATCATTTTTGGACCAAAAAGAAAATTTTTAGTACTCACCACTTCAATTTCATTGATTTCAATACAAAGTTCTCCAACTCTCAATACAAATCAAAGTTGCTTTTATTACATTCAAAAAGAAAACTTGAAAAATAAGATCAAATCAATAAACTTGGGGCATAGATGAGTCAGATGTTCCTACGTTCCCCGCTTGTGCTTGTGGAAGCTTCTGATGCTAAAGTGGGCTCGGTTTGTGCCTTGTCTTCGAGCCAAGTTAGGCACTTGCCAGAAAGTGCACAGTTAAAACTAGGGGCAGGAGCCAGAAGCTCTCTCGTCCTTTACGCAGTGGGATATCGAGCCAATTGTGGACCTTAAATTGGGAATGAAGCCGGGTACTCTACTCCCTCTTTTGGGCAAGTCTGGTCGTGTCCAAACTGATGCCTGAACCGGTATGGAAAGTAGAATACACAGTGTGTCAAGCCAATCAGCTGAATGCCAGGTTGCCGAGTCATGCTGTAGCTCATCTTGGGCAGATCAAACCAGGGGCAACGCCAAGTAATGTCAACAGTAGACCTCTTGCACATCCAATGGCACCACCATCCCTCGTTCGGGAAATCCACTAGCCGTTGGCGAAAGAAATAGCCTCGCGCTGAATATGCAGGGTAAGAATCCACTACCTTCAACCTATCCATGAGCCATATCTGGGGAGGGATGAAAGAAAAGAGAGATACAAGAATAGAGAGGTATATGTTGAGAGAAAAGAGTAAGAAAAGGGCTTTGAGAGAAAAATAGAGCATGAATGCCGAGAGATGTGAGAAATACATATTAGAAATGGTGGGAAACATTACCTGCAGAAGTAGTGGACTTTCCGCAAATTTGGTTATCGCTCGCCGATGAAAGGCGTTTAAGCCCATCAAAGTCTCGGCTAGTACCAAGCCCATGTAGCTCTTGACCTCTTTCAAACCTTGGGCTACTTCGATCAATCGAATGCTAGACCCGCCAAAACTAGGGGCAAGAAGAAATGTGGCAACATGCACAAACAAAAGGCGTGTTGCCGAAAACCCCGCCAAAGAAGATCACCTCGATCACTGGCGTCAGAAAATTGATGAATCAAGCTGGGGATGTCTAGCTCTCCGTTGTGAATCAAGGATCGGGCATTGTGTACAGTGAGCCCACACATCCTTCCCAAAGCTTGGATGTGACCGAAACGGGGCTGAGGCAAGATTTCCTCATTGCGCCGGGACTCCATTAGTACTTGAAATTCTTCAATTGTCGAGCATAGCTCTTGTCCCTGAAGCTAAAGACATGTGTGATTGGATTCCAACATCTAGCTGCGGTATGTAAGAACGGGAAACAAAGCGGAGAACAACTCAGTGGGAATGGTGCATTTATGTCGAAACCCCAAAAATTCATCTTTTCCGAGCCATCCAAAGTTGCAATCCAATCGGAGAGTTTTTCGGCGACAAACGGCTCTATTTGTGAAGAATTTGCAACTGAAATAAAGAAATCACGAAGCTCAGCCTTTTGTAGAAGATAAAGCAGTGAGTGGAAGCCATGTGTCAACAATGTGGAGGTCTTGCACATTGATGGCCGGCAAGGCATCATTGATGGCCGGCATTCACCCCTCATGGCCGGCAGCCTTCCTCTCATACCTGCTGCCCTCCTTTTTGAAGAATAATGTTGGATGCATGTGTTTTGCTCTGCTGTTTGTGTGTCTTGAGGTCTTGTGTTGAGTCCTTTTTGTTTCTTTTTTTTAACAAGTTTATCGAGTTGTATTTGTCATTTACCGAGTTGTTTTGCTTATCGAGTTGTATAGAGCTTTGTTTGTATGTTAGTTGTTGGTTGGTTCGTTACCTAATTCAAATTGTTTTGACAATACAAGTATTTTGTTTTCGTTATCAACTTCAATCTCATTTTTCATGCAATGCGGTGCTCATGATGCAAAATACAACACTCTTTCAAAAAAACTTGATTTTCTTTCTGATCATGGTTGTTTTCACAAAAGGTGCAGTACAAGTTTTTAAAGAAAATAAAACTCGTCTGAAGCTGTACAATATGCTAACACTATAAACCAAAAGAAACTAAGCAAAAATACAAAAGATCAGCGCCAGTCATCTCAGGATCTAGAGGCCCTCTTCGTCCTCTTCCTCGTAGGAGCAAACTCTGCAACACTGTCTCCATCAGGGCCACTTTCTGAATCTGGATTAGAGTCTGAACCAGAGCCGTCTCTGCTCTCTGCCTCGGAGCCCTCCTCAGCATCAACATCCCCACTCTTAAAACCGGAGCCAGCGTCATCATCTCCACTCTCTGATGACTCTGAATGCTGACTCGTTGTCTCCTTAGCCTCGCCGGTCTTAGTATCATTCTCGCTCAGAATAGGCTCTGAAGCGCCACTCTCAGCTCGGGTGCCCCTAGCTCGGCCTCGGCTACATGTTGGAGCCTATCTCTCTCTCCCTGTCGCCGGAGAAGGCACTGCCGGTCCTGGTGTTGCTCCTGCTAGCGCACCCAGTATAGGTGGGACCTGAAAAGACAGTTGTCATATGTTAGCTACAGTATGCGTATCAGATGCAAGTATGGGGCAAAATGAGTATATGCTGAAGTCAAGAACAGAGTATGAATACAGTATGGAAGTGCAGTATTTCAGATGCAGTGTATCAGTATAGTGTGGGGAAGTTCGCGTGTCAGTTTCAGTGTGACAGTGGAAATTTGATGACTAGAATGTAAGAAAACTGAAGAAATGACCTGAATGCCATGGAAGCCGAACAGTGCCTCCCTCCTCAATATCATGCCCTCGAATGAGGCTAGTAGCTCAAGCAGATCCTAAGTATATCCTGGAGGTACTTGCAAATGCATTGGGAATGATTAATGTCTAGAGCAAACAAATATCAGAAAAAGATGGGAAAACTAAAAAATGTGGTACATACTGAAGGTGCATCCTAGGCTTTGGTGTATCTATGCCTAACTGCTGCGAGCTCAATCGAGATCTAATAGGCCTCCCCAGTATACCGCTAACATGTGAGTGCAGTAGGCAACTCTGGCCACCTGGTCCCCTACCTCGCCAGGGAAGCCGCTTTGCCACGGGCTCTGCTCGCTCAAGTCACTCTGCGTCTCACTCTCGCAGCAAGAGCTCTCACTCCCTCACCCCCACGAACACCGGTCAGAGGTGCCATCAAGTGTGTCTGGATAAAGGCTGCGTAGTCACCCTCTACACGAAAATACTCTACCTCCAAGCCTACCATGAACTGGATCACCTCTTCGGCAGATAGCTTGTCTGTCGCTCTCATGGACACTGGCTGTGCCATCAGTATAAACGGAGCAGGCAAGCCCATGGTCTGGCACACAAAGTGCTCGCCTAGGAACTAGGCTCGACAAATCAAGCCCTCAAGTGGAATATGATAGCAGGAAATGAGCCAAGCCACATGGTACTAGGCTCGAAGCTTTGTCGATATCGTGGCCCAAGGCTGCTATGTGATCTGAAATAGAAAGTGAATAGGTTATTAGTTGCTATCAGTTGTTAATGTATAAATCAAAATAGCTGTAAAGCAAAAATGACTGTGTTTCGAGTTACCTCGTGCGCCACTACCATGTCAAAGTAATGACGAAAAAACATGAAGGGCTCATGAGTCCTACGGCAGAGCTGGCCGTTGTATACTCGAGAAAAGGGGACCGTCAATGGAATCTCATCTACAGGCTCTGGGGCAAGAGTCGGGAAGTATGCGTACACTCATAGCTGCAGGGAGAATGTAGAGGTATGTAGTCAACACAGTATAAACGGATACAGAAAGTGCAAAGCAAAAAGCACACAGTATGAACAGATGCAGAAAGTGCAAAGCAGAAAACTTACAGTATAAACAGATGCATAAAATGCAAAGCAGAAACACATGTGTTGAACGGATGTAAAGCAAGAAATGCTAAGCAGAAAATGTAAAGTGTAAAGAGGGAACAGAGAAATGTACCTTTCAGGCTCGCCAGTAGTCTCCAACTAAGTTCCCTCGCCGACGGGAGGAAGAACTTATATATCCGTACAATGTGGTGAGGCCGGTTCCACCCCAATCATAAAACTGAACTCGAGGAAGAGTCACCAAGGCACTCAGCAAAGACATGCCCATGGTATTCCACCTGTTTGAAAACAAAGTGGTACCGAAGGTGAACATCAGGAAGCCCCTGGTGTATTGCTCTATCTCCTCTATCGTCTCAGGCTCGGTCCCGCTGAACTGCTCCTCGAACTAAGTGTATCACACCATGCCTAGCCGGTATATCTGTGGATGTGCCCCAAGTAGCTCGAGCCAGGCTGCCCTCCACTCCTCCATATCTGGGTCAAAAGGGATCGGATCACCCCCTACGCCTAAGCCGGTGATCATGGCAAAGTCATAAGAAGTCATCGTCATCTCTTTTGTGGTAGAAAAGTAGAAGGAGTTGGTGGTGTCCTACCACCTCTCCACCAATGCTTCTAAGAGATGACGACTCGCGGTAACCCGAATCAAGCTAGAGCAGAAGAGGCCGAAGCCTGCCTCATCAATAATGTCATGAACTCCAGCTGGGAGCTCATCATACCAATCTCGAGCAGTCGTCGCACCATAGCCCCTAAAGGCGCGAGACTCACCCTATGGTAGTGCATGAGATACAATTAGATTAAGGCAGTGTATGAGACACAGTCAGATGAAAGCAATGCAAGAAATGCGAACAATTAAAGGCAGAAATGCATAGAAATAGAGTTCGTACCTCAATGGTAATAGCCGATAAATGAGACTCTAGTTCCCTCAACAGAAGGTCCTCTGGCTCGTCGTCAGCAAAATTAGTAAAACATCTGATGCCTCCGGTAGTGGGCAATATGTGTGTCTGAGGATAATACCTCGTTGGATCAAAAGGCCGTACACTCAACGATAATGGCTCTGGCTCAGCCTCAATGTTCGCCTCAAAGTCTACTGGGGGAAGCTCGGGAGGAGCCCCATTATGAGGAGAATCATCCGCCATCTGAAAATAGGTGCGAGATGGGTGAAAAGTGAAGAAAAGTGAAGAAAATGGGTAAACTTGGAAAAAGTCAACCCTGAGATAGAGAAAATGAAGGAAAAAGTCAAAACCGGGAAAAGGGCATAGAACTCGAGAGAAACTCGAGGGAATGAGCCTAGAATGGTGGAAATGAGGAAAGAAGCATCGAAATCAAATTCCAATCGGTTCAAAGTGAAGAGAACTAGGAGGATTTAGCGAATAAAGTTTATATGGGGGCGTTGAAAAGCGCGTAAAAGGCTCAGATCTAGAGAGGGAAAACACCTAGAGACAGAGCATTTTCGGTCAAGAGGGTGTGAGGAAATGAGCCCTAGTGGCTTATATTTAAAAGCCCGTGCATGAATAGTCAGTTTTGCCTTGAACTGCCATCGATGGCCGACAAGGCACCATCGACGGCCGACAAGGCACACTGGTGGCTAGCAAGGCACAACAGTGGCTGGCGGGTTCCCAAAAGTCTCCTCTGTGTCCCGGGTTCTATTTTGTGCCCTTGGATTTCAAAATTGAAGGGATTGTTCATTATTGAGTTCAGAACGCCTCTATGGAAGCTCAAAACTGCATTTCCAGTGCACGATGTTTGTCACTCATTGACATAAGAAAGGTGTATCCTTTTTAACATATTGCAACTTTTCCAAGAGGTAAATCGGAAGTTGTTCTTGAATTGGTTTTGGCAAATATGCTTTTGTTGTCGTTGCATGGAACATGCATTCCACTTATATTGTTGCATAGAGCATGCTATTACTCTAGCTGCATAGAATGTGCTTCCGCTCTTGCATTATGCATAGAACATGCTTATTGCTTTCGCTCTTGAATCATGCATGGAATATATGCATTTGTCTTTGAATCATGCATAGAATATGCTCCCATTACTAATCATGCATAGAATATGCTCTCAAATTGTTTGGTTCGCATAGAACATGCCATTATATTTCAGTTGTTGTTGCATAGAATATGTACTTTTCTATTGTTGCATAGAATATACTTTCATTCTTGTTTCATGCACAGAAAAAGCATTGTCGTTACATAACACGCTTTTGTACATAGGCACAATATTGTATGTACGGTTCATTCAGCGGAGCCAGCACAGACAAACGATATTGTATGTACAGTCCATTCAAAGGAGTTCTAGGTAAAATCATTCGTGCCCTTCGAGTTACATCCTCTTACTCCATCTCCTCGCACGTAAGACGCATTAGGATCACCTCCTTCGGTTACCGTCCTTCGGTTAAAAACATTTGAGTGTGTCCTGCTATTCACCACCTCCTTCGGTTACCTCCCTTTGGTTAAAAACATTTGAGTGCGTCCTGATGTTCACCACTTCCTTCGGTTACCACTTTTCAGTTAAAAATATTTGAGTGTGTCTTGATGTTCACCACCTCCTTCGGTTACCGCCCTTTGGTTAAAAACATTTGAGTGCGTCCTGATGTTCATCACTTCCTTTGGTTACCGCCCTTCGGTTAAAAACATTTGAGTGCGTCCTGATGTTCACCACCTCCTTCGGTTACCGCCCTTTGGTTAAAAACATTTGAGTGCGTCCTGATGTTCACCGCCTCCTTCGGTTACCCCCTTCGGTTAAAAACATTTGAGTGCGTCCTCCTTCGGTTACCACCCTTCGGTTAAAAACATTTGAGTGCGTCCTGATGTTCACCACCTCCTTCGGTTACCGCCCTTCGGTTAAAAACATTTGAGTGCGGCCTGATGTTCACCACCTCCTTCGGTTACTACCTTTCGGTTAAAAACATTTGAGTGCGTCCTGATGTTCACCACCTCCTTCTGTTACCGCCCTTTGGTTAAAAACATTTGAGTGCGTCCTGATGTTCACCACCTTCTTCGATTACTGCCTTTTGGTTAAAAACATTTGAGTGCGTCCTGATGTTCACCACCTCTTTCGGTTACCACCCTTTGGTTAAAAACATTTGAGTGCGTCCTAATGTTCACCACCTCCTTCGATTACCACCCTTCGCTTAAAAACATTTGAGTGCGTCCTGATGTTCACCACCTCCTTCGGCTACCGCCCTTTGGTTAAAAATATTTGAGTGCGTCCTAATGTTCACCACCTCTTTCGGTTACCGCCCTTCGGTTAAAAACATTTGAGTGTGTCCTGATGTTCACCACCTCCTTCAGTTAAAAACATTTGAGTGCATCCTGATGTTCACCACCTCTTTCGGTTACCACCCTTCGGTTAAAAACATTTGAGTGCGTCCTGATGTTCACCACCTCCTTCAGTTACTGCCTTTCGGTTAGAAACATTTGAGTGCATCTTGATGTTCACCACCTCTTTCGATTACCGTCATTTCGGTTAAAAACATTGGAGTGCATCCTGATGTTCATACCATCTGTCGGTTGTTGTCCTTTAGTTAAAAACATTCGGGTGCGTCCCGGTGTTCATACCATCCTTGTTTTCTTCCGCGTGCAACGCATTAAGATCTTGTTTGACATCTCGGCTATGCTCGATGATTTCGTTGCTCTTCGTCTTTCCTGAGCGTCGCATAGTTAAGTTTGCATAATTTTTTTACATCCTTTCTACATGAAATGTGGTTTGGCTCATAATTCCCACGCATGACGTGTTTGCTTACTCCTTGTTATGATTGAGATTGCTGTGCCCTATTTCAGTCTGTTTAACTGCGGCATTTTCATTGCATTGCGTTTGCATTTAAATGTTTCATTGCACAGTCTCATTGCATTCATAAGTTATGTTCTTGCATCATGCATATAATTTGCATCTTGCCCCAGAACTACGCTGGTTTGATTCCTTGTAAAAGGATACGTAGGCAGCCTGCGGGTGTAACCATTTGGTTTCTATCTTAATTGTTTGTCTAAGTCTTACGGCCTTGTCAAAATGGGTCGTCTCTGGGCTTTGACATTCACTCACGTCATTTCATGACTCTGAGTTCTATTAAAGAGGGGCAACTACAAACACCTCATTTTTTACGACCCTTTAAGACTTGGAATGTTTTTGTAGGTACATCCGATGATGAGTTTGTTTACTCACCAAGCGCTCGAAATCCGCGGCATAACACCACAGGTTTGAGCATTTCAAACCCTACATGCATTTTGTCTCATCTTTGGACCATACCTGGTTCTTTTCAGCCTGAAGTTTCTAATGGCCTGCCGACCGTCCTTGGAGGCTTCCGGCCACCAATTCTCCTTTGCCGGCCATTGATGTGCCTTGCCGACCATCAATGAATCCTTGCCGGCGACTACTGATGGCCAGCCGGCCACCATTGTTTACTGTAGATATTTTGTGATATTTTGTACTAGCTGTTTGCACAGATTCATGCATCTTTCTACACGTGTGTGGCTGGATGTTTGTGAGGGAAATTTGTGTTTTCTATATATAGGACCCCCTTTCTCTCATGTGCAGGGATTAGAAAAATTTGAAACATAAAAATTTTCTCTCTCTCTCTCTCTCTCTCTCTCTCTTACAATTTTGTGCCTAAGTGCTTGTTTTCTCTACACTTTTACATACACTACCTTAGCCAAAGTTGCTAGTCTTTGAGCTGAGGTAACTTGAGACCTTCTTTGAGCTCTAGAAGATGGTTTTAGCTTAGATTGTTGGCCAACTTATGCTTTGCTTCAAAAGTATAACACTTGCCTTGTTTATACTTGTTTTGCCATCCTTTTCAACTGTTTGGGGCTGGTTTTGAACTGTAAAAAGCTTTGTTTTGTGGCTTAAAAATCGTGGTTTAAGCCCTTTTTAGTTAGGGGGTGGTTCACCCTTCTTGTTTCTTTGTGTGTAAAGCTTTTGTGTCTTTATTCATCACTTTGAAACCAATTTTTTTGGGCCTTTTAACCACTGATTTTCAAAGGTGTTTCAATGGCAAAAAACTCATTTTGAAGTCCAAAATTGGAGGGGTTAGCCTCCCCTCCTTGTGTCTTGTTTGCATGCCTAGTTAGCCTCATGTATTAGCTTAATGTTTTAGCTTTTTGTGGCTCAAGTCCAATATGTTTTAGGCTCTGTTTTGACCTGTTTTAGCTCTGTTTTGGGCTGGTCAAGTCTTATGAGTCTTGTTTTGCATAATTGTAGTGTAAATCCTTGCACTAGCTTGTTGTTTTAAGGTTTTAAATATCATTGTTTTGAGTTAATTGCATGTTTTAGTGCTTTTTTCTACTTCATTTCAGCACTTATAATCTCTGTAATCTCTCTCATTTCTTCACTTTTTGGTTTTTCTTTGAAAGTGGTTTCAAACCATTTGTTTGCCTAAGTGTGAAATGGAGGTGCTACACCTAATGGTTTAATCCTTTGGGGGGTTCATTACCAATAGTGTAATGCCTCTTTCATGCCCAAAGCAACTTGTGGTTTGAACCCTCCTTCCATTAGAGGACACTCACCAATGGACTTAATGGATTAATGAATGACTTGGTAATTAAAAATGAGTAAACAAAATTGACAAGTAAAAGAGGCAAGATAAGCATTCTTTGTGTTGCATTGCATGTGTTCAAATCGGACGTTAATTTGAATACAAGGCAAATGGGACATTTCATACTCAGTGGTGATGAAATGTGCCATTTTCCTAGGTCTCCATTGCCCTTGACCATGCATAATGGGGTGATGGCCATTTGGGTCTAGTTTTTTGCATTTATTGAACTTGCACAATTGGTTTCACAAGCCATCATGCAATGAAATTGCTTGATTGGTGATTTTGTGAACCAAATCTTATCCCTCCTTTGATTTCCTCATGAAAAGGAGAGACAAGGTGTGCAGACAACCCTTGGAAAAATCCCTTTTTTGCTCTGTTTGTGCTCTGTTGCAGCATGGTGATCCAATGCATCAGTGGCCGGCAGTGCACCATCCATGGCCGACAGTGCCTTATTTCTGGCCGGCAGTACACCCTTTTGGCCGGCAGAGGGCCAACAGCATCCCTCCATGGCCAGCAGGCCACTGATGTAAATCTCAGCAAAGATTTGGTAAGGTGAAACAGAAAGGTTCTGAAGTATGCTCAAACCTGCAAATAGAGACTTTCGAGAGCAAAACGGAGGTCTTTTCAGGGCGAAAACCGAGCATATGCATATTTCACTTCCCGAGGTGGAGCAGTGGCAGCACAGTTTAATATCTTAAATGCTTAGTTTGTGTGCATTTGTGTTGTAATTAATTAGTTTGCTAATTAGTTAAAGTGTTGTAATAATTAGTAATTAGCTTAGCTAGTTATTCATTTGATTTGTAATAATTAGTCTAATTAGCTTAATTAGATTAGCTTAGCTCTTATTTATTCGGACCTTCCTTCGCGAGGGCGTAATGTTGTAATAAGTGTGCGTGCATAAGTGTATGTCTTCCAACTCCACGTCTTTCTCCTTTTTATTTAATCACTTTCGATGGTTAGATTAGGGACATATTTCAATTAGCATATTGCATGCTTGCATCCATTCATTTGTATTGCATACACCAAGACTCGGCGCATCATTCAAACTGTATTGTCATGTCAAATACTTCTTTGAATACATGTTTAATCACATGTTGTTCAAATTGCTCCATATGTCATATTAGTAGCCGAGCCTATAAATTGCATATTGCATGTGTTGCATTAGGCATCTTATATAGATAGGATCATGCATCTTTCTAACTAGTTTCTTTTTTGGCTTGGAGTACGAGGTGAGTTTTTACGCTTTAGCATACTTGCATAAGTGTGAATGTTGCCATGATTAGCATGCTTGCCATGAAGCTATGTGCTTAAATGCTAAAACTGCATGAATGTCTGTGGATGAAGGCTTGTTGTTTGAATTGGAACAATTCAATAAATATGCGTTTTAAGTCCACTTTGTTGAGTGGCAAATCATGTTTTAAGCCCACTATGTTTGGTGGCAAATCCGCGATCTTTAAGTCCACTTGAGGTGGCAAATTCAAACCATTTTCACAAACAAACATGAGTTGAATTGTTCCAAATTGAGCAAACTAGTCTATACTTGCTTGTGTGCATCACATAGTAAAGCTAGTTTAATAACCAGAACAAGAACACATAATGTTTATAAAAAATCATATCATGATTAGTAGAAGCCGATCTTTGATCGGGCGAGCGGGGGTGCTCAATTCATGACCTTCCTCTCTAATACCTAAGCTCTCGAGCCGAGGCAACTTTGGTGATGACAGACATGTAGCCTTTGGTATGAGTCAAGGTTTCCTAAATTTCTCCAAAACAAAAAATATTTAGGTGGCGACTCTAAATCTAGCAAAACAGTCCAATTTTGGCATTATTTGATTTAAAATTGATTTTCCAAAAAGATTTTCCGGATTTAGGTTCTTTGGTGTTTATTAGTTTCACATTGCATTTGTGAGACTAGATTCAGAACCGCGGGAGTTCAAACTGTGAGGCCTTTATTTCAAACCTTCCAAAAGGAGGGGCGAAAAAATGCAAGTCCACACTAGGTTTGCCTCAGTAAATGACACCATCAGTCCATGGTATTCGTTTGTCTTAGGCCTCTTTTGCTGGACCTGACACACATGTTGTAAGTGTTTCACCTTTTGTGTCTCTCCTCGTATATCATTCTCATTAACCTTCAAGTGGATCACATTGATCACTCGAGGTTCTGTTTGCTGTGGTTGTGGTGGAGGTGGTGCTGCCGGTGCTTGGGGCAATCTCGCTTGTTCTTCCCTCATTCTGGCCTTATCTACTAGATCCCTCAAGTGATCCTGTCTGACCAGATCTTCCAAATGCATCTTTAGGGCTTTGCACCCTTGAGTCAGATACCCATCCTCATTGTGGTAAGCATAATGCTTGCCAAAGCTTCTCCCCATAAATTCGCCAAGAATCTTCTCCGGCGCTCTATAATATGACTCGTTCCTGATCCTTTCTAGAACTTTATAAACTGGGATTCGGAACACAAGTGACTGCCTGGGTAGCCCTCAACCCTATTTTTTGCCTGTTGAATCTAGTATTACCTCAGTTTCATTTCGGCGAGCCGTTTCTCTTCTCTTGCTTCGGCGCCTTCGTTCTCAGTGTATCCTCTTCTACTCAGGTATATTTCTCGATCCTTGCCATGAGCTCCTCCATGCTTTTTGGTAGAGTCTTTGTGAGCGATTTTCGAAGCGTGCAATCATCCTCTAAGTCGTTCTTAAAGACACGACTGGTAACTCCTGATTGCATCCTGGTATTCGGTTGAACACCTCGTAATACCTTTGGGCATAAACCCTGAGGCTCTCACCCTAGCCAATTTTTAAAGCCATCAGGGAGTCTATCCTTAATGGTTGCAACTTGTTCGTGACAAACCTGGCCACGAACATCTTGGTTAAGCCTTCCCAACTCTTCACAGTTCCTTTCGACAACTTGTGAAACCAATCCGATGCAATTTCCCCAAAGGATGAAGGGAACACCTTGCACAGCAACGGTTCGTTCCCGGTATACAAGGCCATTGAATTCAGATATAAGCTGACATGAAAGTTCGGATCAGACTTACTGTCATATATCTGGAACCTTGACATGTGAAATCTTTTTGGGGCCTTAAACCTATCCAACTCTACTGAGAACGGCGTTCTCGGCTTGACGGGTGACGTGACCTCGACATTTTGCCGCTTCCTCTAGAGGTAATTCCTCAAATCCTCCTTAGCCCGACCAAGAGCTCGGCTGTTAACAGATTTCAGCCTTTTTGGTGCGCTGCTCCCGGTGTCGTTATGTGTCCTCTTGGACTTCTCTTCATTCACCGTGTCAAAATAAAGTTCATTCCCTTGAACATGCCGATGTTCCTTGGCATAAGTTCCCATAGTATGAGGCATCCTCTAAGACACTCCTCTCATTGACTCTGCTTACTCTACATCCCGTGAAGACCGATGTGAGCGTTCCTCACCTTGTCATGCTGAGGGACTGCTAGAATTGCTTTATGCCCCCCTTTTTGGGTGTCGTTCTTGGCCGCTGGAATCGGCGTGTCCTTCAATGAAAACGGTGGTTGCATGACGTTATTCTGCATCATGAAGTTGACAACCGATTGCAGGTCTGCCAATTTTTTTTCCATTCACTTCATCTCGCCGTCCCTCCTCAGGCATCTATCTTTTCATACTTGGAGGTCGCTTGCATTGTAATACTCGTTTTAGCTTGCTTTCTTCGAAGCGTCTCCCTCTTGGTTGACATCCTTCTCCCCGGGATTTTGATCCCGTGGTCCTTCATTACGGTTTTCCTCTTCCATGTTAGGATCGGCATGTTTACCACTCCCACTAGGGATGTCGTCCCTAATCTTCTCTTTCTACCCGTCGTTGGCTATCTATTCTCCTTACATTCCCACAAGCGCCGCCAAATTGTGGGTGTTGATTTTCGACCACACAACCAAACGGGGAAACTCAGCTGGAGAGCACTGACAGAATAGATTAAGCCCGAACAACCTATCACAGAAAGATAAAAATCCGACGGTGGTTCGTCCACCAAGGGGCACTCCAACGCTCAAGTTAGTAATCAAATATCTCTCAAAGATAGCTAATTGTGCTTAACTCATAAGAAAGACCTTATTGTTCACAGTCTATCACACATGCCTCAGACCCACGAGGGTACCCTGCCTCTATAGTCAACACTGACCTAATCCCTGTGGAAGCGTCACTTTAGTGGACTCAGGCTCAGTGCTCATCCTGGACTCTCAGCTAGATAGGGATAAACTCCCCAAGAGCTTTATCTTTATCCAGATTAAGGTCTTCCCCTATTCTAAGACTCTTATCCCTTATTTGCTCATCTCGGATTCCGGCATCTTCACAGACAACCTCGGCCTAGCCGAGATCACCTCGGTGTCAGGACCAGGTCACGTGGCACCTCGGCTGACACTCCGGCGTCACCTCGGTCATGTGTTGTCATTCACAAAATATTTTAAAAATTAAGTAATCTTAGAGTAATGTTTTACTAATTGATAGGGGGAATTTGGGGACAAGTTAAATAAATAGTTTATTTTTATTTTTTTTGTTATAACTTGCCACATTATTTTATATTTTTCTGTATATTTTTCATAAAAAAAGTAAAAAAATCAATAAACAAACCTTAAACTGCCCCATAATTTTATTATTACTTTGGGTAAATTACACTTACTTCCTTTGAGATTTTTGAGAATTACATGGACCTCCCTTGTAGTTTTAATAATTATACTAACATCCCATACTTTTGAAACTATTATCAAGATACCCTCATTGTTATCATGTGTTACACTATTTAACAAAATTTGCTGATGTCATACTAATGTCATACCATAATGACAAAATTACTCCTTAAATGCCTTATCTATTCGAATGAGTAATTTCACTCACCTCCCTTAAGGTTTACATATATATTATCAAAGACTCATATATTTTAACACTATTTAATAAAATTCTTAAAATTCATGCAATATTAAATAAAACTTATAAATTGTTAAAATATTATTAAATCATTTAATGAAAAAAAAACTTAATTTTTATTGATAAAATACTTAAAAATAAACAATCTCTCTAAACTTTTATAATTTAATATAATACTTATTCCACACTATATAAATAACGTAAAATTTATCATTTTAAGTAATGCATTTATTATTTGAATTTTTTTTAAATGTTAAAATAAATGGATTTATTCTTTTTGGACAATTGGCATTACTTATTTATTCATATGTACAAAAATTATTATTTTATCTTTTCTCAATCATATATTATTCTCAAATTTTAATTTTTATCTTTGGGTCATTAAACTTATAGTTGACACATAGTTAAAAAAACGCAAGATAATATTTTTACATGATTAAAAAATTTAAAAAAAAAATATAGAAGTAAAAAAATATATAATCACCTTATAATAAATTAAAATTAATTGATAGGGAATGAATGATCACAAAATCTTGGAATTAATTTCTTGTAACGCCCTCAAAAAGATACATGGAAACCCACATTATTGACATGCATAGACATAAGTAAACAAAATTTAATTCCATTCATCAGAGTATTCCTTACAAATGTATTACATGTTGACAACAAAAGTAAATGCCCAACGGGTTTACAACTTTCCAAGCCAACACTTGGTTACACAAAAGAGAGTACTAACTCAAAGCACATTAAGCCTTTGGCTTGAATTTACATGTAATACCAAAATAACAAAAAAAAATTCAAGAGTCTTCAACTCCCAAAAACTGTCCAAGCTACGTCCTTGGAGGTGGCATGTCACCTGAACTTGAAAATGATGTCCCATATAAGGTGAGCCACAGCCCAGTAGAGATATACTAAACCAAACATGAGCAATGACTAAAATAATAGCATTTGACAGAAGGTTAATACTTATAAACCAGCTTATGTCACATTCCATGACAAACATGTTCATGTTTCATACCACTTTCCTTTACTTAACAAATTATCAATTTGAAAACATGGCTCAGAACTTGGCCAAACAATTTTCATGAGACAACAACTCATATAAAAATATTTCCAACATCAACCATTCTAATGAGATCACAACTCATGTTAAAACACTTCCTTCATTCACAATTCAAATGAGACCATAGCTCATATTAAAGCGCTTACATACATCAATCGATACACATGTTTGCTGTATCTATGGAGTCCATCCCCTATCTCCTCCCAAACAGGTTTGAGAGTCCATCCCCTATCTCCTCTCAAATCATGGAGTCCATCCCCTATCTCCTCCCAAATAATATGCATATACAATGTATTTAACACTTGTCATACACAATAATCAATCAATACACATATTTGCTGTATTAATCCAACCGTCATATTCAATGACATAATCAATGTGATTAGTTTCAGTTTTCCCTAATCAACATACAGTGTCTACAACAATCAAGACTATCCTCCACCGATAGCCCAAAGCAGTTATCTCTAAACAGATAATAAATTTATCAACAGATAAAACATCGACATTCTCATGGGTGAGTGATTAAATTATCCAACTACACCAATCAATCTCATAATTTCTCAATTTCATGATTTTCAACTCAATTTCGTATTTCCCCAAATTAATTATACAAATCAATTTATTATAATAATTAGGGTATTTTTCCCCATTTCTCAATATCAACCCTAAGGTTCGATTTCACCATTTCAACAACAATAATACCATTTTTCCAAGGTCTCATATACACATGGGTTTAAACATTTGAAAACCTCTCTTTATAAATTACAAAACCAAACCCTAACTTTTCCCAAAATTACCAAACACCTCCAACTAATCAAAATGCATAAAACTCATGCCAAAACTCATAAGATGGAGTAAGTTATCCCTACCTCGAAATTAGAAGTCCAAAAGAGAAGATGGTGAAAACCCGAAGTGCTCCAAATCCATAACTTTTCAGATTAAAGTGAAGCCCTCGCGACCCTCTGCCTTTCTTACAAAGAGACTAGAGTAGCAACACACTAGAAATAGATGGAACCCTAGAGAGAAGGTAAGTGTAGAAAGAGAGAGAACCGAATCTAGGGTTTTGAGATGAAAAGTGTATCAAAAATGATGAAGGGGACGGCTGCTGTGTACTGATATAACAGAGGCTCGCTTGAGCGAAGAAGTGGTTGCTCGAGCAACCAGACACAAAGATACCTCGCTCGAGCGTAGAAAGCCTCGTTCGAGCCAACAATTCGAAGCTTCAGGTCTGCAACCAGAAGCACGCTCGAGCGAAGAAATCCAAAACATACAACTCGTTCGCTCGAGCGAAGGAAAGCTCACTCGAGCCAAGAATCACAACCATCATGTCAAAAAGAGACGCAGACGCAAGCTCGACCGTAAGACTTCTCGCTCGAGCCACCAGACACAAAACCCAACTCTCGCTCGAGCAAAGGAATCTTGGCTCGAGCGAAGGATCTAAAACAAGGAGGTCGCTCGAGCAACAAAAGTCTCGCTCGAGCGAAGAACCAAAATTCTGGGCAGCAACCATTTGCTCCCAGTCACACCCAACCTGTAACAATCCTGCCCAAAACATCCTATAACTCAAATACAAAGTATTGAAGGACGGAAACAAGATATACACAACATCCCACACCACGGAACCTAAGCCCGGGATACAATAATGAATGGAGGGAAAACCGGGGTCGCTATATTTCTCACCTTCATTAATGGTTATATTTTATTTTAATTTTTCTATAACAGTTCAAAAACTTGTGGGAAAGAATAGAGACAATAAATTACATTTATATTTTGAAAAAATTATGAAAAATAAATAATAATTTCATATATATTTAATAGGGCAAATTAAATTTAATGCATTTAAGGTTAGGAATAGTGTTGATAACTACAGAGGAGGTAAGATTTTTTTTACTTCTATATTTATGTTTTTAATTTTTTTAAACTTGTAAGAAATATTAATTTAAGTTTTTTAAAATATGCATATTAGAAATTTAATGGCACAAAGACCAAATTAAAATTTGAAATAATATTGAGAAAATATAAAGTAATATTTTTTTTTACATATGATAAATAAATAATGCAAATTGCTGAGAAAAAAAATTAATGCATTTATTTCAACTTTAAGAAAAATTAAATAATACATGTATTACTTAAAATCATAAATTTTACATTATATATGTAGTATGAAATAAGTCTTATATTAAATTATTATAATGTTATATAACATTAATTTTAGAGAGAAAAAAATTTGGAATTGATTAGTTATAAGCCTTCGCTCCCAGGGGTTTCTATTAAGGAAAATGATTTGGAGCCCTAAAAACTGTCCCCTAATCCCCTAATTTCCATTTTGGGTAACTGTTTCCTTGTTTTTTTTTTTTTACTTGATATGGAAATTAGGGGGATTAGGGGGAGTGTTTTTAGGGGGATGTAGCAAGGTCCTTCTATTAATACAGTGCAGTTTTGGTGTAAACAAGAAATAAATTACCTTACAAAAAATATTAAATTTGGACAAAAATAGCGATATGGTATTTAATGTAGAGGTGCAACAACATATCCCATAAACAATTATTAAGAGAAAATTTGGTGTGAATTTTAAAAAAAAATTCAAATCAATGATACAATTTATTTTTAAGTATTTTATCAATGAAAATTAATTTTTTTATTAAATATTTTAATAATTTTTTAAAATTTAGAGATAAATAATATATATATATATATATTACATAAGAATAACTAGGACAAATTACTAAAAAAAATAATTCATTTGTTTCAACTTAAAAATGAAAAGAAAAAAGAAATTTAAATAATAAATACATTGATTAAAATTGATAAATTTTTCATTATTTATATAGTGTAAAATAAGTTTTATATGTATTATATTATTAGGGTCTTATATTAAATTATTAATGTATGCAAAACTCAGAGAAAGTGAGTGAAATTTTTATTCAAATAGTTTATTGGTTGATTTAATAGTTTTTATATTTTTGCTCAATTCAAAGGGGTAGTACAGTCATTTTGGATAATTAATTAACGTCATTTGTGCTAAACTAATGGAGTGGGGAAATCTTAATATTATCAACAAAAGTGAAAAAGATTTTGATAATTATTAAAATTATAAGAGAGAGGTTCTTGAATTTGTTAAAAAAACTCATGAAAGTGCCCTATTACTTTTTAAAACATAAATACCATATCAATTTAGATAATTGTTGCAGGAACACCGAATAAATTCTCCTTAAGTTGGGTGTATTTGTTGGATGAAGCTTCCATCACGTGGGGAGCTCACGTGCACTGTATGAGCTGTCTCTCTACTCCCTCTCGCCTCAGTCCTGATTGTTGTGTGAGAGAGAGAGGGAGGGACCACGCTATGCCATGGTCGTCGTTTTATTTATTTATTTTTTTTAAAGTTATGTGGGGGTATTCTAGACTAGTTAACGTGTACTAGACTAAGGTCAAGTTTGATATACACAAAATAATTTATTTTTTTATTTTTTTATTTTTTTCTCATCACATCATCTCTTTATTTTTCTGCATATCTTTTAGTAAAAAAATAAAAAGTGTACTTATTTAGGTCATCCCAAATAACCCTTTAAGTTTTTATAATTCGAACAAATTTTTTAAAACAGGGCTTACACCCTGTGATCCGTGATCCCGAGATATACATTTGTTGATTAAGGAATTTGAACATGAGACCTGAAAAAGCTAAATCTCTAGGCTCCAATCGTCATCCACTATACCAACCACTTGTGATTTGTCATTAAGGGAGTGCGTAGTACGGGTCGGTGCGGTTTAGAAGAAAAATAGAAACCGTACAGCGGGTGGCGGATTGATAAAAGTGTTATTAGAAATTGCTATTTTTCTTACCAAAAATCGGCGATTCGGTTGGCAAATAATGACGGATTTGCCTTGGCGGTTCGGGCGAATTGGCGGTTTTAAAAAAAATATAATTCAAATTATACAACTCGAATCAAAGAGTAAAAAAAAATCTATTTTATAAATTAACTAAAATAGTTAAAATTAAAATATCCATCTAATATAATGTTAAACATTAAAAAAAATAAAAAAAATTACAATGACGATGAGAGTAACATAAAAAATTTACAATGATGATGATAGTGGATTGTGTTTTTGCTCTTTAAGTAGTTAATTTAATTATTTGTCTAACAATAACTAAGATGAGAGTAACATAAATTATAAAGCTAATCTACATGAATTCATATAAATTTATGAGAGTAACATGTTTAGCTGTGAATCCCAAATAAAAATAAATAAGTAAAAATTATCAATATGGGTTTAAAATAAAAAAAAAAAATAAACAAAAAGGCACGGAGAGATGGAGAGTATTAAAGATATATTGTTTATTTAAGAGAGAGAGATAAAAAGCATATCGACATTTGTTGATTAACAAAGAGAGATAAAGGAGATTAGCAGTGCAAAAAAGAGTGAGGGAGAGAGAGAGAGAGAAAACAAAAAGGCACGTACAGATCGGCAAGGAGAAAGCAGCGACAGTGAAGAGAAAGCAACGGCAGTGAGCAGAGAGCATTGGCAGTGCGCGGAGAGTAGCGACGGTGAGTGAAGCGGTGGTGACAACAAGGCTATAGCAACGCCGGTCGTAAGGTAAGGAAGAGGAACAAGATTAGAGCCCTCAGACCAGCGACGATAATGAATGAGATGAGATGTTTGGTTGTCAATTAGGTTTAATTGAGAAAATATTGTGTGTGTGAGTATATCTACATTTGGCATGATAGATGTAATCTAATGGTTGAGATGTAACTTGCTGGATCATGTGTATATAGTAGAATTTGTACAAATTATGTAAGGGTAGGTCGGGTTGGGTCGGTTACATAGGCGGGTTACCATTTTCCAATCACTACCCGTGCCGACCCGATATTGTTGGGGCTCTCACCCGCCCAACCCGTCCGTCAAAGTCAGAAAAATGCACGATTCAAAACAATTTGATGCGATTTTGACGATTTTAATGGTATTATGCACAGCCCTATTTACCACGGTCATTTGTTCCTGCTTGATTACAGTCCACTCCATTTCCCCAATCAAAACTATATGCTTATTTGTTCTTTTGCTTTTTGTGGAGTTTGTGTGTTGGCCTGTGGGTTCGTGCCATCTGTATATAAGCTTGCTGAGATTGGCCCAAAGGAAACTCACATTGAAGTCATTTTTAAATGGAAAACATACCGGCCGATTCTATTTATTAGACGAATAAGTTCTACTCTCTCTCTCTTTTTTCTTTTTCTTTTTTTCTTTTTTCTTCTTTTTTTTTTCTTTTTATAAAAATTATCAATATGTTTAAAAAATGTTGAGGCAAAATAATAAATATTTTAAAATTTATTAGTGCAGTAAAAAAAATATCACACTTATAAATAATTAAGTCCATTACATTGGTCTATCCGTAATTTAGACTTTTGAAATTGTTGTGGTTGGGCAGTCCATATTTAGCTCGAAGCCTATGACAAAATGGGAAGTTAATTTTGCATGAGAAACTATTTTTTTTTTTAAATAAAAATAAAAATCAAATTTTTTTTTAAATGTTCAAAAATATTTTAGCTCTAAAGGAGAAAATCATATGAAAATGATTAGTGTTATTTTAATTCTTTTAATAAATGATTATATTTTTATTTATTTTTAAATAAAATTTAAAATTTAAAAACTTAAAGTCTTTTTTTTTTTAAATGTTCAAAAATATTTTAGCTCTAATGGAGAAAATCATATGAAAATGATTAGTGTTATTTTAATTCTTTTAATAAATGATTTATATTTTTATTTATTTTTAAATAAAATTTAAAAACTTAACCAAACATTATGATTATATTTTATAGTCCTTATCCATTTGAGGCAAGTATATGGAATAGTGAAAGTTTATGTGCACCCTATCACAAGTTAACATAAATTTATCACGAAATTTCGCAACATTAATTATAAAATAAGTAATCTCAATACAAATTAGTATAATAAAAAATATTGTAAGCAATCCATAAGTTTTTGTAATATCAACTACAAAATTTTAAATATTTTATTATGTTAATTTGTAGCGAGATTACGTATTTTTTTTTATTGATGTTAAAAATTTTTATAATAAAATTATATCAATTTGTTATGGGGCACATATGATATGCACATTTAGAGCATCTCCAATGGTGTATTTTTTTTTTTTTCTATCAAATTTTGGTAAAAATTTGAGTAAAAACTCTATTTGATATCAAGTGCTCAAACGGAGATTTTTAAAGTTTTATCAGAACACCAATCGGCTAGGCGGATGTCTGGTTAGTCAACCGGCCAATGTAATTTTTCATAAATTTTTGCCTTGAGGTGGTCATCCGGTGGTGAAAATCCAATAGTTATGAATAGTGATTTGATAAAAGGCACATTCATCATCAATTTAATGAAAGATTTGAGAAATTTTGAATTTGATGAAAGATTTGGTGCTGGTTTGGAGTAGGAAAAAATGAGTTTTTTCATCAAATTTAAATTTGATGAACCATTAGAGATGATCTTAGTGAATGCACATAGGCTTTCCCTAAAAAATAATGATTGAATATGATACACATCCTTCAAAAGGTGTGCACCATATGCACCTTATAACTAAAAAAAAATAAATTGACATAACTTTATTTTTCTAAATCATAACTAAAAAAAGGAAAAAACGTCATAACTAAACAAAATATGAGATATAACTAAAATATTCATGAGTAATAATTTTAAAAAATAATTATAATTAAAAAAAACACATAATAAAAAGTGCATATAGTATAATTTTTTTATGAAAAATTTATTAGAAAATTATTTTTCAAGTGTTTGCATCTCAATTAATTCATAAGATATTTTTGTATTTCAATAAGTCGTATTATTTGAACTTTTGATTTACCAAATCTTAATTCTCATATTTAAAGTATTTTATAGACATTTATACCCTTGCAAATATTTTTTGAATGGTTAGCAATTTGGTAATGTGAACATTCATGTTTTACAATGTGAATATTGACATTGATGTGTGAATTTCACTTCAATAGTGTGAACATTCATGTTGAAGATGTGAACATTCACATTAATAGTACGAACATTCACATTACGGAACATTCACACTGTAAACGTGAATATTATTAGGAATATTTTGATAACTATGTCATTCATAGAACTTATTAGAATATAAAAAAATAATATGAATTAGATAGAATATAAGTAGGTAAAAAAAAATTTATGAAAAAATGTTTTTTATATATATATATATATTTTTAAAAGCGGTATATTAAAATTTCCATTCAATAATAGATTAATAGGTAGATGAATAAAAAAATTCAATAATAGATTAATAGGTAGATGAATAAAAAATAACAAAAACCGCGCACACATGACTAAAAACCGCGATTTTTAGGGGGTATTATGGCATTGCTTGGTGTTTAAGCTGCTCTCCGCTTTCAGCAGCCCGAAGCAAGCGCGCGCGCGCGCACATATTTATATATATATTAAATTGTGTTTTTTTGATCGATTCTTAGTTATTTCGTATTCCATTGAAGTGGACAATCACAGCAGTAGTGTTGTTCAAATGGAGATTGATATGGGGAAGCTTCCATTCGATATCGATTTTCATCCTTCGAACCCTCTCGTCACTGCTGGCCTAATCACCGGTCACCTTCTTCTGTAAGTTCACTTCTTCCTACAATTTTCCATCATCTCTATTATTAAAAAAAACAAAAATTAAAATAAAAAAATTAAAAATTCTCTAATCAATTCGATTTTATGCGTTTTAGATACCAATACGCCGCCGATTCACCACCACAGAGGTACATAATGATATATCTCAATTTATCTTGGTTTGTGTTGTTCTAATTCAGCTATATACATGCAAACCCTAGAAATAGAATCACTAGTTGTGAGAAAGTTGTGCTTAAGTTATGTTCGATTACGACCACTGTAACTGTAGGCTTTTGGAAGTCCATGCCCATAGCGAATCTTGCAGAGCTGTTCGATTCATCAACGAGGGTCGTGGTAATGCATTTTTTAACTACTTACTTTTGTGTAGTGTAAATTATGCTGATCTCCCCTGAGATTTACAGAAAATACAAAAACCCAAGCCCACTGTTTTGACATAATTTACACCAGTCTTCCTTCTAATTGAGTGGAACTAATGTAGATTGTGTGAAGACACAGATAAACATAGTAAAATTTACATTTCAATCTAAATCCATATGACTAACAAGTTTTTGATGAAAAGGGATTACGGTAAGGTAAGGAGCCCAATGTAATTATGCCAAATTTGTGGGACTTGCTGTATTATCTTTAAATGTCAGGGGGCAGTGTGTTTTGCCCTTTTGTTTTTTTAATGATGAAAAGTGTCTGAGTTGTTTTTTTTTTTGGTTGGTAAAAATGGACGAGTGCTTAGGAATTGTCATGGGTTCACCGGATTGCTCCATTCTCGCCACGGATGTTGAAACAGGATCTGCAATTGCTCACCTTGAAAACTCTCATGGGTGGGTTTTTAAATGCTAAATTATGCTACTTTTGTGTTTTTTTTTCAGGGATTATTTGGGTTCATCACTGTCGTGAACTGTTGTAGTTTTCGCTTTGGCAACTAGTTATTTAAAAAATGAAAAAAAAAAAGTAAAAATTTGCCTTTGGTTTCATGGTACTTGGAAAAATTGACAAGTGATGGCGTTCATGTGCAGGGCTGCTGTCAATCGAATAATTAACTTCACAGAGTCAACCATTGCATCTGGTGACGATGAAGGGTGCATTAAGGTATCCTTTCTTATATACATATACATACTTTGTACTTTTTTTTGGGGTTAAATCTCTCTCTTTCACTGTAAACATTTCACCTGTAGAAAGACTACGCTGTAAGCCTAACTGCATCTGTTAGTGTGCTATTATCACCATCCATGTAAATTCTTCTGAAGAGAATATTATCACAGTCCATGCTATTATGGTTGAAGGTTTAGATCAGGATTCAAATGTGCATTCCTAGTGATGAAAGACTAGTAATCTACTTTCACAGTATCCCAAACTTTGGATCCATTGGCTACTTGCTTTTTGGTGAAAAAGCAAGTAATATGGCTTCTATAGTGTTCAGTTTTACATAGTCAAAGTGAATGATAATATTTTTAGTGTTTCTGGTTGTTTAAATGTTGAAGAGAAACCTGTTTTTTCATAGGAGTGTTGATATTATACATTCACTTGCTCCCAAACTACAATACCATTGAAAAGCAGTTTTGTAACTGTCAATTCTCCCTTTGAAAATAAAAATTCTCTCATGATGGAATTTTATACCAGCCTAAGTCATATTTTAGTTCAAATATGCATCCCATGGTAAGCAACATTTTGATGTTGTAGTCATTTTGACATCTAGTGATGTCCTAAGCACCAGTAATACCAGGGTTTTATTTTTTATGCTCTCATTATTTTGTAATTTCATGTCAACTTCAGCATAAAGTTAAATTTATGAGCTTAATGCTTCTACGATTATGAGAATGAAAATAATGCCATTTTTTTTCCCCTGAGGGTGTTCCATGATTGTACTTGAAATGTTTACAATAATGTTTCTACAATTTTTAAAGAACCAGAGAAGCTTAAATCTGAATTTTAATAGCAGCTCCAGTCTAATGTGACCCCAAGGTCAGACCAAGGGAACTTCTTTTGGCGGTATGATGAGTTTGCATTATTCTTCTTTTCATTATTTCTCATTTTAATGCAGGTTTGGGATACCAGACAGCGTACTTGCAGCAACTCTTTCAATGCTCATGAAGAATACATTTCAGATATGACTTTTGCATTCGATTCCATGAGACTATTGGGAACAAGGTACTTAATACACGTTCTTACCAAAACGAAAAATTTAGTAATTCCAAATTATTTCCTATATATTTCATTAAAAATTTTCTATAGGAGAGAAAAAAAATCAAATATAATGAACTAAAATCTAGGGAATGGATTTTTGAATGACAACATATAAAACAAAGGCCATAATGTTTCTAGAATTTTATTTTTACATAATTAATTTATAACTATATTTTATTGGATGTATAACTATTAAATTATAATTGCTATCATATTTACAACCCTGCCCCTAGCGTACTACATTTAGAGCATGTGGCATTCCCATGTTTTTGTTCCTATTTTTCATATCAGAATGATTTACGTTCCAGGTGAAATAGATCAGAAGGATGTGGAATGTCAAATAAAGTTGGCATATCTTCTTTCTTCCTGTGCTGGATGCTACCATTTTGGAGTGTCCACTAATAGATAGATGTGTATTTCACATATTCCACACAGTTCCCTTACCATGGTTGTGTTATATTGTTTCTTAGACAGATAGTGCTTATATAGGAGTGCTAGTAAAGAAGCTTCAATTTTTTACGTTTGTTTTTTTGATGGATTTTGCTACAATATACTAATATAGTGGGTGTTTGGGAAGTGGCTATTTTTTAGGTTTTTTTGCTATTTTAGTAAGTTATTTTAGTTTTTGTGTTTGGGAAGATAGGATAGATTTTTATTTGAGTTGTCGTATTGAAAAATGTGTTTGAAATGATGTTTGAGGTTGAAATGACAAATTTGTCCCTAACCTCACTTTTACCAAAATTGGTCTAAAGGGACAAAATTGTCATTTCAGCTTGTGGGACTAGGATGTCACTACACTATGCCTACACTGACAGTGTAGACCGCCCTCACTGCCGGTTGTTTTTTTTTAATTTTATTTTAAAAAAAATATATAAATCATTGGTTTAGGAAAATTTTTTAGGCTATTTAGCTTTTTTAGTGTTTGAGGCTATTTTAGCCTCAAACTTGGGTTCCCAAACACCCCCATATTATATACTTGTGTAAAAAGTGTTGATTTTGCAACGTAGACGTCCAGTTGTTGAGAAGTCTTATTGACAAGATCTCTCTATCCCTTTCACTTTCTGTTTCTCCCTGTATGAGAGGGTTCAAGAAAGTTGTTGTAAAATTCGAAGATCTTTGAAGAAAAATTCGAATTCTTTAAAAAATGATGAGAGGCTTAGATTCTTCAATAGTCACAACTAAGAATACAAAAACAAAGAGATGATGGAGATAAGAGATTGAGTGAAGAAGAAGGCAAAGTAGTTAGAGAAAGAATAATGGCAAGGCTCTCCCATAAATCTCTCACTTTCACTCTTAAGGTTGATAATGGAGAAGGGAAATTAGTTCTTTCCCAAGAGTTTTCTCTCCAAAATCCATTCCTTGTAAAGTTATGAGTGGGTGCTATTTATAGGCACCTTATGATGTAAGATAGAGCCCATGTACAAAGCACATGGGGAATATTCTCTCTAACCACCTTGTCCGAGGAGGTGACCTCTCTGAGGATGAGGAAAACCCTTGAAGAGGAAATCAACCTCTTGGCGAACCCTTATTCTTAGCCACATCTAACCAATGATCCCCCAATCATCCCAAAGGGTCAGGGGTAGTCCTAGAGGATGCCCTGCCGCAGAAGCGTTAGGGGTAGTTTAAGAGAACGCCCTGCCGCAAATATTACTGAGTCTCAGGGACCTCCTAGATTGTACCACCTTGACCCGAGTATAGGCTAGTTTAACCAAAGAGTGAATTTATCTCCACTCACCGTCCTCAAGATCGGGTCCTTTGTTCGGACTCCATTACGCCCATGGTTTTGATGCGTAGATCCTGGAAAGCTCTGAGCCCGCAAGTGTTCTGGGACTCACTAACGGAGCGACTTCTAGATTGTGTTTGAATCCGTTCAAAGCCAAGTGTTTCGGATCTCTAGGTTCGTGGATCCGAACCCTTTCGAGTTTGGGCCCAAGTAAGTCTTTAAGTTCGTGGATCCGAATCCTTTCGAGGCTTAGAGTGATTCGGCCTGTTTGATGGCGATAAATCCGGGCCCACCAACCTTGGACTATTGGGCCTAATTAATTTAGTAGGCTCAAATTAGCTCCTCTTATATTTGCCCCTTGCGTGTATGAGAAATTTTAGTTTTCTTAGACATGCATAGTTCCACCTTTTCAGCCATGCTTCATATTACGTCTTCAGAAATATTGTCTTCATGTGACTTTTGGATAAGATTGATAACCTATCGTGGTTTATGGATAAAATCGACGATTAATAATATCTATATATATATATTTTTTCACTCCAAACAAAAATAAGGCACTCATCAGAATACTTCTCCACTCCAGGAAAAAAAATAAAGCATCCACTAACCTTCATTTTTATATTCTTGAAAAATAAGGCCCACATTGCTTTTTAGTCAAACTTGACTTGGCTTTTTCTTTAACTTACACAATTTCAAATATGTAGATTCTCCAGAATATTTGGAGGTATATTATATATATCTCTAGGCTATACAAAGGACCATCAGCATCACCTTTTTGCCTTAGAGAAAGGTAAAAAATTCTAGTTATCCTTTACACTTAGCACATTCTCTCTCTAAACTGAGAGTCCCATTTAGAGACCCAGATTTCATTTTTTCAACGAACCAGAGCTCCTGCCTTTTGCACACTGACCTCTATTGCAACTCCAAGCACCGCCGCCGCCTCTGTCATTGAAGACCCACGCCACCTTGCACACCGTCGGCGGACACAGCTCCGGCCAACGTTGGTGTTGCGACAGATTCGACTACCAACGGTTCATGCCAACATCTGCTACAACTCTAGGCATTGGCGCCGTCGTGCTGCTTTGCTTCTAGCTCTGACTGTCTAAAGCTGACCACACATGTTGCCCATTCAACTCGACATGGGTAGTCTTGCCTAGCACCATTTAGCTCATCATCGGTGTTCCATCTTACCTTAGCAACACTTTTTTCAAAGTTCCAAACCCCTAGATCTCGGTCTTGCTTTCACACCCACTGAAATCCACCACCGTTGGTTCCAGTTATGACCAGCCAACGCCGACCACATCGCCAACTCAGCGCAGTGTCGGTCTGCCCAGTTGCTTCACTACCTGCTTGCTACGTTCTCAATTTCTTCTTTGCTCATTGTTGCTTTGAATCTGATCTTGCTACTTCTACCAAAACCTTGTTCTCCTTCTTCTTATACCATATTATATATATATACACATATATATTTATGCTTTGAGCTTTGATTTGTTGGGCCTAATATTCATGACTTTGGAGCTGGAACGTAGAATGTTTAATTTGTACAAAACTCCAAAATTTGTGAAATCAATTTGAATTGCTAGTCTCATATAAGCTGAGTCACTGGTGCTTGAATGTGGTTTGAACATTATAGCCTTCAGGACACTTACACTTGATTTTTTTTTTTAGAGAAGATGAGATACTTTTTGAACCCCTCCGATTGGATCTTGAACTCATGATGAAATGTAGTCCTGAAATTCATGTTTTGGAGCTTGACCTTGTGTTCATAAATTTGATATGGATGGGGTATTAATGTTGCAAAAATTCATTGGTGTAGAGAGAGATAATTTGAATCCTTTGAGTTTTGTTGGTGTTGCTGTTGAAAATTTTGTTAGGCTTGTCTTGAAATTTGTAGAGCAAAATACAATAAATGTTGTTGCAAGCACAATCCAAGGAAATGAGCCCCTCATATTGTATATAAATCTTGTTGTTGAATAATTAATTATTGTCTTGTTGATCTTGTGGATGCTTAGGAAATAAATAGTTGATGTTGCTTGAACTGAACTCAATATTGTTCATCTCGTTTGTCGGCTTTGCTATTTCAGGCGAATGAATTCTTGTACAAAACTCCACGACCTCGGTGCCCTTAGAACCCGCTCTAATGAGAGCAAGGGCTGTTTCTCAGAAGTTCGCACGGAGGCAAGATTCTCTCAGGAGTCCGAAAGTAGCACACACTCTTCTTCGGAAAGAGAGATCTCTCTAAAAGGCAATTGAGTCTACCAAGCTTGCACCAACAGAAGTAAAGATTGCCCCTTGAAAGTCCGAGCATAAGCAAGGCTGTCTCTCGGAAGTCTGAGTAGATGCACACTCCCTTCTTCAGCAACTAACGGAAGCAAAGTCTACCCCTCGGAAGTTCGAGTGGGAGTACACTTCTACTTCGGCAGTTAATGGAAGCAAAGGGGCCGTCCCTCGGTAGTTCGAACGGAAGCAAGAGTTGTCCCTCGAAAGTCCGAGTAGTGGCATACACCCTACTTGGCAAGAAAGATAGATCTCTTGAAACTTGCTTCTTGTAAGAAGTCTACTACCTCAGGGCCGTTGAAACTCGCACTAATGAGAGTAAGGGCTATCCCTCGGAAGTCTGAACGGAAGCAAAATTGTCCTTCAGGAGTCCGAAAGAAGCATACACCTTACTTCGGCAAGAAAGATCCCTTCTGGCAAGCAACTGAGTGTACCAAGCTCGCACTAACGGAAGTAAGGATTGTTCCTCGGAAGTCTGAGCGGAGGTAAAGCTGTCCCTCGGAAGTCCGAGTGGATGTACACTCTCTTCTTTAGCAACCAATGGAAGCAAAGGCTGTCTTTCGAAAGCCTGAGTAGGAGTACACTCTACTTTGACAAAAAAGATCCTCGAAGCTCGCGCTGATGGAAGCAAGGGCTATTATTCAGAAGTCCGAGTGGGAACACACACTCTGCTTCAATCAAGAAAGACCCTCGAAGCTTGTTCTGATAGAAGTCAGGGTTGTTCTTCAGAAGTCCGAATGGGAGCAAGGTTGTTCCTCAGGAGTTCGAATAGTAGCACACACCTTACTTCGGTAAGAAATATCCATTTTGACAAGCAACTGAGTCTCGAGGGATGTTCTTCGGAAGTCCAAGTGGGAGCACATACTGTACTTCAATAAGAAAGATCCTCGAAGCTCGCACTAATGGAAGCAAGGTCTGTTCTTCGAAAGTCTGAGTGGGAGCACACACTCTACTTTAATAAGAAAGATTCTAGAAGCTTGCACTAATGGGAACAAGGGTTGTTCTTCGGAAGTTCGAGTGGGAGCACACACTCTACTTCAGCAAGAAAAACCCTCGAAGCTTGCATTGATGGAAGCAATGACTGCTTTTCGGAGGTCCGAGTGGGAGTACACTTCTATTGCATCAAGAAAGGTCCCTTCAGGTTGGTAATCGAGTCTACTATTCCTCTTTTTTCTTCGAGGGGTAACAAAAATTGAAAAACTGTCTCGGCAACATAACACAATGAAGATACACAATATAGAGAAAATAATGGAGATATACAATATGGAAGAAACAAATTTCTTCATAACATAAGAAAGATAAAACTTCTTGGACAATGCAGTAAATACAAATTGTAAATGTATTGGTTAGATTTCTTCTATGGAATTCTTTTACAGAATGTTAAGCCTTGCTCCCAGTCACTAGAGTTGCGAGGTCATTCGGAAAACTTTCACTAGTTACTTGGGTTGTGGCCGTTATATGCCATCATAGCCACGTCTTCTAAGATGTCCTGGGGCTCCTATTCTTTGAACTTTAGCTCATCTGCTTTGACTTTCTTTCTAAAAATCTTCTTAAGCGTCTGACACTTTTCTGTAGGATGTCCTAGTGATCGGTGGAAAACACAATAATTAGGGACTCTCTTCGGCAAAAGCTCTTCGATATGAGGCAACTTCAATTCCCCATCTACCACCTATTCTTTAACTAAGGCCTTCACCTCCTCAACACTACACGGAAAAGGAGTGGCATCTTCGTAGTGTTTCCTCTTCTGACCTCTGAATTCCTTCCTCTGCGACTTTCGGGTAGAAGACGCGGAAGCCGCAGTGACAGAATGTTCTCGGGATGACTTGAATCTAGTTTTATAACTAGTCTCGAACCCAATCTCCTGAGACTGAGGTATGTTGATATTCCGAGGTGCTTCAATTAGTGCCGAAAATGTGGGTAGCTTGTGATTAATAAGAAGCATCTTGTACCCTTTCAATGCCTCCTCAACGCAGATTTGGACCAAATAGCTTTCCTCCATTGCTTCATGGCAATCCACAGCTTTGTCCTGAAACCTTTTGACGTAGTCAAGGATGTCCTCACCTTCTCGTTGTTGCTCCTTACACAATGTAAGTGTGGTCACCTTCTCTGCCACTTGAAAGAACTTGGAGTGGAATTTGTTAATCATTTCCTCCCAACTTCGGACAGAGTTTGGGGCCAAATTAACATACCAACTATATGTACGGTCAGTGAGGGACTTAGAAAATTCTCTCAGCCAGAGGACGTGGTTTGAACCATGAATACCCAGAGTCTCGATGACGTAGTCAAGGATGTCCTCACCTTCTCGTTGTTGCTCCTTACACAATGTAAGTGTGGTCACCTTCTCTGCCACTTGAAAGAACTTGGAGTGGAATTTGTTAATCATTTCCTCCCAACTTCGGACAGAGTTTGGGGCCAAATTAACATACCAACTATATGTACGGTCAGTGAGGGACTTAGAAAATTCTCTCAGCCAGAGGACGTGGTTTGAACCATGAATACCCAGAGTCTCGATGAACCGCATAACATGTTCTCGAGCATTTCCTTGCTTGCCAGCGAATTTGATGAACTTCGGCACCGTGTATCTCTCCGGGTATGGATAACTCAACATCTTAATAGGGTAAGGCAGCTTCATATCCAGATCAGGTAAAGAGGGTAAAGTCCTCTTGCCCCGTTCGAGATCGAACATGGCTTGCACATTGGCGAGTCTGAGAAATTGTTGAGGAAGAGAGTTTGATGGTGGCATTCTCGGAACTTGGCTTATGGACCCGAAGACTAAGCTAGGAGTGACTTGGCCATTCTGGTGTTGAGAATTCATCATTGGTGAAGACACTTGACGATACTGGCCATCAGCGCCTATGGACAAGCCAGTTGGAGATGGGACATTGAATTGAGGCCTATAAAGTCCACCGCACGGTGCAACTATACCGGGTTGGGCTTGCAAATTTGTTGTTGGCACCAAAGGAGGCCCGTTGGTTCTTGAGTAACATTTACTGGTGGTGTAACAAGATTAGGGACGGGCAGAGCTCCCTTTTGCGCCACCATGCCCCTTATATTTGCCTGGACACCAACAGTCACCGGAGCGCCATTCATCACACCAGAACCTTCCCTAGTCACCATTGGATCTTAGCTTGGCACGCCATGGAGCTCGGGCGTGGGCAAATTGCTGCCGCCTACTGTGGTTTAAGCATGTGTTACTGTGGTTGTGTTGCCATGAGCCATAGGCTGACTGGGGCATGCTTTTCCTTGGATTTGATTTTGCACTCTGGCGGGGATAACTCCATCGCCAGTTTGATTTTTGTTTGGCGCTGGTGCAAAATTAAAACTCATCACCAAGATGGTGTGAGTGAGATTCTAAAGAGTGGTAGTAATCTCTTGCTGACTATTTTGAAGTCCTTGAATGTCTTCGAGTAAAAGTGGTTGATCTGAGTCCATGGTCTTGTCATCGCCACCATTAGAGGATCTTTGTTGGTGAACTTCATCTTCTCCCGCCATTCTTGCTGGAGTTGTGTGGGTTCCAGATCTTGTTGAGACCATTAACCAATCCGCCTCCCCAGCAGAGTCGCCAAATGTATGAGAGGGTTCAAGAAAGTTGTTGGAAAATTCGAAGATCTTTGAAGATCTTTGAAAAAAAATTCGAATTCTCTAGAAAATGATGAGAGGCTTAGATTCTTCAATAGTCACAACTAAGAACACAAAAACAAAGAGATAAGAGATTGGGTGAAGAAGAAGACAAAGTAGTTAGAGAGAGAATAATAGTAAGGCTCTCCCATGGATCTCCCACTTTCACTCTCAAGGTTGATAATGGAGAAGGGAAATTAGTTCTTTCCCAAGAGTTTTCTCTCCAAAATCCATTCTTTGTAAAGCTATGGGTGGGTGCTATTTATAGGCACCTCATGATGTAGGATGGAGCCCATGTACAAGGCACATGGAGAATATTCTCTTCAACTACCTTGTCCGAGGAGGTGACCTCTCCGAGGATGAGGAAAATCCTCGAAGAGGAGATCAATCTCTTGGCGAACCCTTAGTTTTAGCCACACCTAACCAATGATCCCCAATCATCCCAAAGGGTCAGGGGTAGTCCCAGAGGATGCCTTGCCGCAGAAGGGTTAGGGGTAGTTCAAGAGAATGTCCTACCGCAAAATATTGCCGAGTCTCAGGGATTCCTTAAATCGTACCACTTGGACCCGGGTATAGGCTAGTTTAACCGAAGAGTGAATTTATCTCCACTCACCGTCCTCGAAATCGGGTCCTTTGTTCGGACTCCATTACGCCCATGGTTCTGATGTGTAGATCTCGGAAAGTTTCGAGCCCGCAAGTGTTCTGGGACTCACTAACGAAGCGACTTCTAGATTGCATTTGAATCCGTTCGAAGCCAAGTGTTTTGGATTTCTAGGTTCGTGGATCCGAATCCTTTCGAGTCTGGGCTCGAGTAAGTCTTTAAGTTCGTGGATCCGAACCCTTTCGAGGCTTAGAGTGATTCGGTCCGTTTGATGGCAATAAATCCGGGTCCACCAATCTTGGACTTGTGATAAATTCAGGCCCACCAACCTTGGACTATTGGGCCTAATTAATTTAGTGGGCTCAAATTAGCTCCTCTTACACTCCCATTGAGAAATTCCATGTCATTGTGCTCTGGCTATATGTGAGGACTTGATCATGAAATTTGTCACAGGATAATATTTATAGACCCTTAATTTGCCAGCAGTGATGGAGCCAAGAATTAATCCAGGGGGAGAAACTATTAACCACAACCTCAAAAACTATATTATTAATCCCCCGTTTTACTTAGAAACAAAAATCTTTTGTCCATTTATTTACTTTTCTTTCTTGATGAAAGACTTCATCATATTTATTTTATTTGACATTGTTGTTCTTATTTTCTCTGACATTGCTAAGTGGAGATGGGTCTCTATCTGTCTGCAACCTTCGGAGCAATAAGATATATTCATTGGAATGCTCTACTGCTTTATTTGTTTGACCCAAGATATATTGTGCTTCTTGACATTTTCTGTCAATTAATACTTGCTTCATTAGTTGATTCATCTTCTATACACTAATTTCAGCTTCAAACTCGCTCTGAATTTTCTGAAGATGAGCTGCTTTCTGTCATAATCATGACGGTAGAATTTTTCTATGTATGAAATGCATTCCTTTTATTATCTTTCTTAATGTCCCCATTGCATTAAAACGTATGTTTTGTGCACATCTCTGGCACATGCATTGCACAAGATGTTTAAGCAGACAGTTTGCTGTGAACATTATTACACATGTAATATGCCTACAGACATTAAATGTGGTATCAAGGCAGTGTGCCATCATCACAGTTTTTCTTTTCCTGGTGCTAAACCTGCTGAGTGTTGTGACTGTTAATTCTTGCTTTTATTCCATTCCTACTGAACATGTTCTGGTGCATAACATGTTCTCAGCAAATATAGATTAATATTAGCATTTTAGAAGCCTGATTTGTTCGCTGGGGACAGTTCTATATGAATTACTATTTCTTTTGCTTTAATTTCTCCTATTTTTCTAATTCATGTGTTTGCGTTTTGCTATGCCGACTATTACTTTCTTGTGATCAGAACGGTCGAAAAGTTATATGTGGGACACAAACTGGAACTCTACTATTGTATTCGTGGGGATTTTTCAAGGACTGCAGGTATAGATCCTGTCCACAGTAGGGGAACATTTGATTCAGTAGGAATTTTATGCTTTCAATGTCTCAAGTCTTAATTTTCTTGCTGTGGAATGTTCCTTTTTGTTTTTCAGTGATCGCTTTGTTGATCTATCCCCAAATTCTGTAGATGCCTTGTTGAAAGTTAGGCCTCGTTTGGGAACCCTCACTTTAGCCAAAAAGTCAAAAAGTTACAAATTAGTCAAAAAGCCAATAACTCATACCAAAAAGTCAAAGATTATCTTTTCTCTCTACTTTTTGCACATCTTTTCGTAAAAAGCCAAAAAGTCATCCCAAACATACTAGTTTTTTTTAGCTCATATTTTAGCCAAATAGTCAAAAAATTACTAAATTAGCCTGTTCCCAAACAAGGCCTTAGTGTCTTAACCTTATTGGCTTTTTCAAATTAGTTGGTATTTCATTCCAACTGAAAACTAAAGGCTTACTTTTCTTGTGTTAGCTTGATGAAGACAGAGTTATTAGTGGATCTGAGAATGGACTCATCAGACGAGAGACTTTCTCTAGCCCAACAGAATAATCCTGCAGAACATTCAGAATATCCTGTTGAGCGTCTTGGTATGACTTTCTAGCAAGTTACTTCTAAACATCTTTCTTTATTTTTGAACGGTTACTGTGCCTACAAATGTCACTTGGACTAACAGAAAAGTAAATATATGTGGATTTGTAGTCTCATCCATAAATTGTATTCCTAAATGAACTTGGTGTAGTCAATGGTTTGTATCATCTGCCATGGTCTCTTATTTCACGAAATGGTTAGCTATGGTATGGGTGCACGGATGTTTTATTGTGGACAGTGGAGGTACTTGAGATGGATCTGGAAAGGCGATAGGCAATGAGCTGGCAAGGTACCCCCAGAGATGGAGGAGCTGAGACAAGGCAGTCTTAGACTGAGAGAGGGTGGCAGTGGAGCATTCTTTTGAGACTGCCAAAGGAGAGTTGAAGCTTGCTAGTGCTTGCATGCATGGGGATGTTCCCCATTATAGGAGAACAAAAACATGAAGGACAATTCACCTATAGACACGTGGCACAACTCTCTTGGTTTGACAATCCGGAGTTCCCCAACTTCCCAATGCACCATAGTTAGGTCTTGGAAGATGAATCATTGAGGTTGCAATGGGTTGGTATGATGGGCATTGGAAATTGGTATGATAAGTCGTCTGAGATATCACGTCTCGGTCATAGAGCACCTCTCTTAAGACAAGTTAAGGTGGAGCCTTCACAAAGGGGTGGGTCGATCAACCCTGATGATCCCTTGACTCTAGCCTCCAAGCCGCAGGTTCTTCATTGGTCCTAAGTGGATGTCCGAGTCCATGCTCTTAGTATATAACTTGGAGACCTGCTCGCAGTATATATTGTTTGTCAATCATTCACTCGGTTGGTGAATACTGAGTATAGTAGTGTAGAAATAATTAATGTATAGAGAAATAGAGAAAGAAAATGAATTGTATGTTTTATTGATTGATACTTGATTGATTGATAATCTTCATTTTACAAGACCAAATGACACTCCTTATATAGGAGATATTACAAACATCATCATAACCCATTAAACCCATTATATACCACTTACATATTATATATTTCCACTATCTACCACTATATATTTCCACTATCTACCACTATATACTAACCTAACACACTCACATAATATACTAACTCACTCACCTACCACACTAAGGTAGAGTAGGTGTGGAGTTTGTATTTTTACATTCAACAGCCCCCCCTCAAACTCAAGGGGTTAAGAACTAACCAACTTGAGTTTGGAGAGAGTAACAAAACAGGAAAAATAATCTGACAAATAAAATTAGATAGGAGACACTGTATGGTCGTGTCAGACCGTTGTAGAAAACAGTTTACGGGGTCATGTCGGACCGTTGTAGAAAACAGTTTACTGGGTCATGTCGGACTGTTGTAGAAAACAGTTTACTGGGTCATGTCGGCCGTTGTAGAAAACAGTTTACTGGGTCATGTCGGACCGTTGTAGAAAACACTATACGGCTGTGTCGAACCGTTGTAGCTGAGAACCGAAATCAATGTCGGAACAGTGTACCGAGTCTTGTCGGACCCCATAGAAGCTAACCGGAATCAAAGTCGGGACAGTTTACAGAGTCTTGTCGGACCCATATAGGAGCTAACCGGAATCAATGTCGGGACAGTTTACAGAGTCTTGTCGGACCCATATAGAAGCTAACCGGAATCAAAGTCGGGACAGTTTACAGAGTCTTGTCGGACCCTTATAAGTTGCACCACCCTCAAAAGGCGTGTCCAATCTTATCAAAAGGCGTGCCATCAAAAGGTGTGCCCGACATCCATCAAAAGTCGAGCCATCAAAAGGCGCGCCATCAAAAGGCGTGCCATCAAAAGGTGTGCCCGACATCCATCAAAAGTCGAGCCATCAAAAAGTGCGCCATCAAAAGGTGTGCCCGACATCCATCAAAAGTCGAGCCATCAAAAGGCGCGCCGCTTTGTCGTCTTGCGCTGAGAGGCGCGTGATACGCGTGTCTGCCTTGCCTATTTATACCAAGGCGAGGCTGCCGCTTATGCAGAACAAAACATCTGCTGAAAAATCCTCTGAAAAAACTCTTCATTTTGCTGATAGAGATACTCTGTAACACTTCTGCCCAGATACTCTGTAACACTTCTGTCCAGAAAATGGCTTTTTCTTCCCGTTCCGCTACCCAGAACATAGCCTCTTCTTCCCGGGGTCTTACTCTCTTTCCCGACCTCAATGAGTGCACAAGAGAGATAACCGGGGCAGTTGCCCTGGAACCGCAACCAAGTGCCCTTGGACCAAGCCCCCCTGGTTTTGCACCGTTGAACTATCCGATAGTGGCAGTTGAGCAGATAATGGCTGCTCAATCTGATATTGAGGCCAATTATTATACATTAAGGTCATGTGTTGAGACCATGACTGCGGTCAACAACCTGTCGCACCGGCTTCAAAGTAGAACAAATGAGGTGCAGCAGGTAAAAGCCCAACTGGCTCTGCTCCAGCGCATGTATACAGATGCCCGAGCAGAGATATGTATGCTGAAGGCAGAAAACAAGAACTGAAGCGGAAGGCCACCGTGATGCTCAGATTTGGAGGACCGCCATATGTGACGGTTGAGGAGCAACGGGAAGTGAACGTGCTCGGCGGCGTAGGAAACACGGAGGCAGCACCGGCAAGAGACGCCCAAGACAAAGGCAAAAGAAAGAGAACAGCTGAAGAGGCGAAAAAGTAAGGCCGCTGTTTGAGATGGATTATTATTATTATTATTTTTTTTTTTGGGTGTAAAATGGTGATCGGGTTTGATCCCTGGTATGAATAAAATAAGGTAAGGTTTGGTGTGCAAATTGATATGGTATGAATGAGATTTAAAAAAAGAGTAAAAATAATGTGGAATAAAATGTGAAATTAAAAAAGAGTTGGTGTAGTGGGTTTGTATTTGAATGGAGGATAAAAAAAAAATAGGTATGATGGTAGTGGGAACATGAGTGGGATTGGAATAAAGGTGATGTGAGAGGATAAGAAAAGAAATAAATAAAAAAGAAAATGAAAGTTGAGCCCACGTGGTGGGCAGTAACCAGCACATGAATGAGATTGGTGTGTTATTTGGTGTATGATTGATGTGGTTGGTGTTGTTGGTGGGGACTTGATGCTGAGAGAGAGAAAGAGAAGATGTCTCCAAATGTGTAGAGAATGTTTGTGGCCCCTGTGAAGTATAGTACAACCTTGCTTGGTCCTGAATGTTTCACTCCCTCCACCTGTCCATGGAGGAGAGAAGCAAAGGTGAGGTACCAAGCAGTGTAAGTGGTCATTACCAAGCCAAGAAAGGACCATATTCTGTAGTTGTGAAATGAAGGAATGAAGACAGTAGTAGCACAGCAAGCTCCAAATATGTATGTCCAAGTCCTCTTGTCCAGATTATCATTTATGTAATATATGTTGCTTGCACAAGCTATGAGTTGAATCACAGATCCAAACAGAAGAAAAGTGCAGTTGAATGCCAACCCACGTTCCTCCAGTGTTTTCCAAGTAGACCATCAAGAACTTCAAACCACTGAATGACATGGTTCCTGAAATCAACTTTCTCTCTTTCTTTTCTGGTTCTGTATTCAACATAGAGAATGCTAATGAGGTAGGCTGTCCAACTACCCAACAAGCCATAGAAGAGCTGAAAAAGTATCCCAGAAAGCATCCCAAGCTGAGAAAAATGAGTATGGCAATGTCAGCAAAACTTGAGCCACCTGATTTGAAGCACAACTAAACCAGGCATCATAGGCTGAGCCACCATGCCAGAAGAGGTTGGATATCCTGGTTTTGACATCCTTGGATACAAAGGTGGTGTGATAATCGAGCTGCAACTCGTCAGAAGAAGGTGGTTTGCGAGCCACAGAGTACGAAGATGGAATTCGATGAGCTTCGAAGGAAGCAGTTTCCGAGCATTGCTGCTATGGCTCTGATGGGAAGGCCATGAGTGGTTTCAACCATGTGAATTCCAGCGAAGGGTTCTTTTATAGTTTGGAATACCAAACTTTTCTGAATGTACTTCGCATCAAAGTAATTTGTACTAGGAAAGGAGAGAGGTTTTAACCAGGTAAAATAGGTTGAGGTCCGGCGGGCGGCCAAGGAAAGGTTGCCGCCTGCCAGAAGGCGAAGAACACTAGGAGCTTAACCTATAGCTCTGATACCATGTAGAAATAATTAATGTATAGAGAAATAGAGAAAGAAAATGAATTGTATGTTTTATTGATTGATACTTGATTGATTGATAATCTTCATTTTACAAGACCAAATGACACTCCTTATATAGGAGATATTACAAACATCATCATAACCCATTAAACCCATTATATACCACTTACATATTATATATTTCCACTATCTACCACTATATATTTCCACTATCTACCACTATATACTAACCTAACACACTCACATAATATACTAACTCACTCACCTACCACACTAAGGTAGAGTAGGTGTGGAGTTTGTATTTTTACATTCAACAAGTAGCTTAAGGGTTGCTTAACCAATTGATGACAATTGAATGGGGGTTGTTCGATTGTTTATCAATTGAGGAGGCCGAGTGATTGTCATGGTGACCAATTGGTATGGAACAATCGGGGAAACGAGTGGAGACTGATTGGTGGATACTGGTTGAGGATGCTGAGTGGTCACTTAGGAGGCCAATTGGTGGACCGATTGGGTTGGCTGACGGGTTGTTGGTGATCAGGCACCATGTGCAATTGCCCTTGGCCTGTTGGCTCATTTGGAGGTGCTCATGTGGCAGTGTGTCATTGGACTGTGTGTTGGCTCATGAGGTCAGCATGTGGTGCCTCCTGCCAGCCAATGTGGAGATGATGTGGCGTAGCCACTTGGTGGAGATTGACACTTGTGCCTACAGTTCTAGATACATATGCTATCTCATTGGCAAATATATATATATATATTTTTTTTGCCACATTGTTATTTGATGCTGCTGTCCCGACCATTTCTTATTCAGTTGTTCAATTGGTTTTGCAGCATTTTCTCATGACAAAAAGTTTCTGGGCAGTATTTCACATGATCATACATTGAAGGTATGTAGATCTCTCTCCCTTCTGTAGTGGCTGTAGGGTTTTTTCCATGACTGACAGAATTCTCTCAACTATTTATATCCTTTCTCCTGTAGCTATGGGATATGGACAATTTACTGCTAAGTTCTGGAAGTACTATAAAGAGTCATTTGGCTGTGGCAGACAGTGATAGTGACGAGATGGATGAGATGGATATGGACCGTCTTCCGAAATCTTCCAAAGGTATATTGGATAGTTTCAAATTTATATGTGCTAGTTTCCCTTGCTAAATTACATTATATCATAATTCAAAGCCTTTCAACCATAAGCCTTAAATATGGAATATTAATTCTTGACAATTAAACTAGGTACCACTAACTGAATGATGGGATCACCTTATTGAAGTGATTATGTTTGGGGACATCGTATAGAAAAGAATAGCACAAATTGGAATTCGTTATCTGATTTGTGCAGCGTATGATTGTCCATGGATGTTATGCACTTGCAAAGAATTGATTAAGTCATGATTTATTTTTGTCAATGCAAATATTTCCAAAAAGCACCTGCTAAAATTTTGGGATCATGATGTCTTTGGCTGGTAGCACTGGTAATATTTGAGGGATTCTAGTTCATGGTCCATCTAGTTGCACATGTTTAAAAAGTTTTCTGGATTGCCTGTTATATATGTGTAGCTATGTTTGTGTTTATTCTTTGAGGTCACTGTATTTTGTGGATGTGTATGCGCACAGAAAACATACATGTTAATACATATCTTCTACAAGATGATAATCTGGCTAGCATGTTTTAACATTAAATTGAACTTGCACATTCTCTTTTTTATTTTGCCAGGGACCAAGAGAAAAATTGCAAGTAGAGGGCAAGGCCTCGATAGTTCTAACAACTTTTTTGCAGACTTGTAGTAAATTATTAGCGCTGCTGTTTTACAATTTCGGTTAATCTGATAATGGTATTCCTGATGGGATATATGGTTTTAGCTTCTGGAAGTGGGTGCCCTTATTATCATCATAATTATTAGAATTTTTTTTTTTTTTTTTTTTTTTTTTTTTTTTTTTTTATGGGGTGGGGGTTGGTAAATTAACCCTTGATTTTCTAATGAGATTGTTTAGCTTATTAAGACGTGATGAGTGTTGCAAACATGACCTGCTGCTCCGGAGGCTTTCCAAAAAGTATTGTGGCTTTCAGGTATTAGCTTTCCCTGTGGCCGAATGGTGTTTTCTCATTGTTTCTTGGATTATATTATAGACTACTCATCTTTTTCATATATGTTTTGGATAGGAGAAATAAGGAAGTTATTGACATTCTTGAATGACCGTTACTTGGGGTGCATCCTCTACTATGAAGTAGATTTTGATTTCTTTACAGTACAAATGAAAATCAAGAAACTGTTTGGCCCTTCTCGTGTTCTATACATCAATGTTACGGAAATCAAATTTGTAACAAAACATAGAAAATGTTTTTTGCGGAGCTTGTTTTTCAAAAATGTTTTCCTCCGAAAGTGTTTTCACCCAAAAAAAATAAAATAAAAATCCCTCTTTTTTCAAGCGGTCCTGCAAGAGCTCAATTAAACTTTGTAACAAAGGTACCATGGTCTAAACATGAATTGTCAAGACTCAAAAATAAAGACAAAATGTAATTAGAAAAAATATATATAATTACTTATTGAGTTCTGGGCGAGTGCAGTTAATATTAACCTTTATTTTTTAACTCTACATAAATTTAAGAGTAAATTTTACCTTATCCTTTTATACTTTTATTCATATACAAATTATCTCATTTTTATTTGGAAATAACTATTGTGGTTTGTATAATTAAACATTCCGTTCAACTTGAAATACGTGTCAAACATAAGGGGTTAAATTACAGATAGAATAAAGCAGAGGAGTTTGAAATGCATTTCATCTTCTAAACAAATGATGAATAATCATAGTTTAGACACTTAAATTATTTATACATAGGGGTATTTAAGTCCTTTTATTAAATCGTTAACAAGTTTAAAGGTGCACTTTAGTTCATAAATTACATGGTAATTATTTTAAAATAAGATATAGGATAATCTGCGCATAAATCAAATTACAAGAAGCAACGTGAAATTTGCCCTAAATCAAAATTATCCCCAGCCATCCCAACCCAAACCCTCTATCCCATGCACTGCACCTTGTCCAACCATTATCTCCCACCCCTTCTTCACCACTATGACACCTTGCACCTAGAGGTGTAAAAAAGGCCCGGTCCAGCTCGTACAGGCTCGGGCTGGCCTAACGTAGGTCCAGTCGGGCTCCTTTCAATTTTCGGACCGGTCCATTTGTTGGAAATCGCGACCTAGGGGGTAATTTGGCCTAGGATCTCAGGCTCAGGCTCGGGCTTGGGTCAGGCTGAATTTTTAATTTTTTTATAACCAAAATAGCTTGAAAAGGTGATGTTGGGTATCGAGTGGGTCAGGCCTCGGGTGGGACTCAGATTGGGCTCAAGTCAGGTTGGGATAGAAAAAACATGGCCTAGGCCTTAGCCCTTAGCTCGAGGGTGTCGGGTCGGGCCTAGGCAGGTCAGGCCTCGGGCCAGTGAGTTATTTTTACACCTCTATCTGTACCTAGGGGTGCGCGTAGTGCGGTTCGACTAGTTTGAGAGAAAAATAATAAACGAATGACGGATTGGCAAATTGCGGTTTGAGCGGTTTTGGACGGATTGAAGAATATTCTAACCAATTATCAAGTCTTTACATAATATATTACACTAATTTACATAATATTTTTCATATATATAACACAAACTAAATTTGCATAATATTTTTCATAATTTGTAATAAATTTAACATATTAAATCTCGTTCACTCATTTTTACTCTAATATTTCATTATAAATTAAAAATATATATATGTATTACTTATAGTCGAGCAGTTTCGAAGACGGATTATAAATTTTAAAATTTAAACCGCAGTTAGTGGATAAAGCGGTGTGGATTGATGCGGATTGATATTGTTTTAACGAATTAGACAGTATTTTGCATAGTCCTACTTGTACCATTTTCTACTATTGTTACCTTTTTTTTTTTTTTATCTGTTTTGTCTCGCGTGACTCTTCCTATCTTTCTTTGTCACACTAAAGAAGAGTTGCTGGAGAGAGGTGATAGGAGTGAAGGGTTTTAGGATGGCATGGAGGGACTGAAGTTTGGCGAGGGGGATGAGCACGGGTTCGGGTGGAAGTAAGGTTAGAGTTAGCATTTGCAAGATTAGGAATGGAGGTAGGATTTGAATTTTATGATAGGATAGAATTGTAATAAAAAAATTATGAAGTAAGGTCTAAAAAAAAAAGAGAGAGAGACAGAAAAAAGTTACAATTAACAAATATTAATTGCGAATTTATCACTTTAAAATTTAAAATCTATAAACAAGTAAATTATTGGAAAATTTACCCATAAATCCTATTTTTTGAAAAGTTGAACCATTTAGTCTTAAAAGTTTTCTTATGCACCATTTAGTCCCATTTATACATCATCATCAAAACAATATCAAACATCATCATCAAAACAACATCAAACATTGTATCTAAATTGTATCTATTACACAAAAATTATGTGATCTCCAGTCCAGTATACTAACTTTTTAACAGAGAACATTCCAATATAAACCTAAAAATGCATAACGAAGACATATAATCTGATTGAAAACAACTCCATCCAGATATGTAACTGCTTAATTACACAAACACCAATCAATTTGATATTGAATTCGTTGTAAAACCTAACCTAGCGATTCCTAAAACTGAAATAAACAACAAATACACAAAGCTAAACCGCATCCTAATGGAACAAAGATCCCTACAGAGAGAACCGACTCTGAAACCCAATCTTTTGATTCGAGAAATTGGACGATTTATTGGTGCTTTCCCCTGATTCGAGAAAATACAGTACATCGTCACAGCCTCTGATTCATTCGCCGAAGACAGCGCCATTGCTAGTGTTTGGAGGGATGAGATCGACGACGGCCGATTGGTCCGCCATTGCTAGGGTTTCCAAAACATGTCGGAGTTGAGAGACAGAGAGAGAGAGAGAGAGAGAGAGAGAGAGAGAGAGAGAGGTGATTGCGGGGGGAGGGTGTAGACGTCCCCGAACGCCCCGGGAGGGTTAAGTCCGTTCTGTTCATATTGGGGTCACTACAGTTCAAGGACTCAAATGTCACGGTTCTTAATCTTGAACCAAAGAGTCCAAATCCGGCAAATCGTTTTGAAAACTGATTTTTTGAAAGAAGTGCCAAACATGGACTGCTTTGCCAGATAACAGAGTCGCCACCTAAATATTTTTTTAAATGGGAAATTTAGGAAACCCTGACTCGGTGCCAAAGGCACGTGTCCGTCATCACCAAAGTTGGCTCGGGAACTTGGGTACGATTGGGGAAGGTCACATCGTGAGCACCCCTCTCGCCCGGTCAAAGACCGGCCTCTACTAACCATGATATCTGTTTTTTGAAAACTTTGTGAGTTCTTATTCTGGTTATTAGCCTAGGTTACTATGTGATGCTCGCAGCAAACAAGTATAGACTGAATCGTCTGAATTGGAACTAAACATCTCATGTTTGTTTGTTTGAAGATGGTTTGATGGTGCTACCCGCAGGTAGGCTAAGACGCGGATTTGCCACCCTCAGGTGGGCTTAGTAAAACATGATTTTGCCACTATCTAGTGGGCTTAAAACAAACAGTTAATGAATTGCTCCAATTCAGATAACTCAACCTCCACCCACAGGCATTCAAGGCAGTAATATCACATAAGCACATAGCCTCATGGTAAGCATGCTATCATGGCAACACTCACACGCATGCAAGGATGCTAAAGCATAAAACTCACCGAGTACTCTAAGCCAAAAACAGAAAACTGATTAGAAATCATGCATGATCCTAACTATACAGAATGCCTAATGCAACACATGCAAAATGCAACTATAGCAGGCTCGGCTATTCTAAAGATGGCATGTGAAATGCTACAACTATCACGTATTCAACTTGGAATTGAAATACAAATGCAGTTTGTATGATGCGCCGAGCCCGGTGCATGCAAAACAGATGAATGATGCAAACATGCTGTCATACTGTATGCTAATTGAAATATGCCCTATATCTAACCATCGTAAGCGGGTAAATAAAGGGAGAAAGACGTGGGGTTGGAAGACATACATCACACTCACCCACACTTATTACAATTATTGCCCTCGCGCAGAGGGTCCGAATAAATAATATATACAGTCTGAAATAATACAGTCCGAAATAATACAGATTTCTAATTAATTAACAATTAAACTAAGAAAGCTTGAAAAATTGGCTTGCAAGCCAGGGGCTGCCTTGCTTCGTTTCGGATAATGGAGTGATGTATGCTGGGTTGCCTTACGCGGAATCCACTGGGATGCCCAATTTAGCCTCTGTTCGCAGTGCTTCTTGAAATGGGTGCCGACTTTGAAAAGTTGCTGATTCCTTATCTTGCTGCAACAGAGAGCAGGAAAAGGGCATAGCAATGTATTTCACAAATTATGCATGCCTCGATCCTCGTGCCACCAATCACGCATACCGATGCATGATGGCCGAGGAATCGGATTGCACAACTCACTATAGAATGAATGCACATGAATGCTACAACAAAGACCTAACTCCATCATGGGTAATCCGGAGTATCGGTGACTGGGAATTGAGACCCGTTCGTCACTCGGAGTACGAAACATGCCTCGTTTCCCGTGCCCGGGCTAACTCCTATCCGAACACGATGCAATATGCATGATATGCATGAAATGCAACTAATATACAGTTCTAGTATGCGCAATGCTGATGAAAATGAGATGTCTCGAAAATGCGTGCACACAGGCACGCAAACCGAGAAAATACATGAATGCAATCTAAGATACGACCTGGTATGCACTATGCTGTGAACATGAGATGAAAATGAGACGCCTCGAAAAGCGTGCACGCGGACGCAAACCGAGGCGATGATGTGAAATGCAAATCGGATAAAACCGAAGTGCCTCGAAATGCGTGCCACGGGCACGCACACCGAGGCATGATGAAATGGAAATCGGATAAAACCGAAGTGCCTCGAAATGCGTGCACACGGGCACGCACGCCGAGGCGATGATGTGATGCAAATCGGATAAAACCGAAGTGCCTCGAAATGCGTGCACACGGGCACCGTATCTCACTGAGAATTCGGTAGATTGGTTTCTTGAATACCGTGGTAATGGCAGTGCGGACTCTCAACCATCTTTTATCTCGGTCCTCTTCGTTGTCTCGCCTGCCTCGTCCATTCTTGCTTGGACGTTCTACCGTGTTGACTTTTGCCGTAGTCTTCTTATCTGGCGCTGTGTTGCACCAGATTTTGCTTTAGCACGGGCGCCATCTTCCTCCACCCGAATATGTTGGTGCACTCTCTCCATCAAGGCTTCCATCGTGAGGGGTGGCGTCATGTATTGAATCCCTCAACCTGTTTCCGACTGGAAGTCCTCTTTTGTATTGTGCGATGGCGAGATTGGTGGGGCAGTCCCCTATCTGGTTGAACGTCTCCCAGTAGCGACTGTTGTAGGATCTCAATGTTTCCTTGTCGCCCATGTCAATGGAGAGTAGCTGATCGATCTCCACTGGGGTCTTGGTGTTCGTTCTGAACCTTGTCACGAACGCCTCTGCCAATTGTGCCCAGGAGGCTATGCTGCTTTCTGGTAGCCTTTCGAACCAGGTTAAACCTAGGTCGCCAAGGCTTGATGGGAATAGGATGCACATTAAAGCCTCGTTTCGTCGGTAAACTGCCATGACCTGGCGAAAGTGGCTTAAGTGCGAGTAGGGGTCTGTTTTCCCCTCATACGTGGTAAACTTGGGCTGCAGGAAGCCGGAAGGTAAGGGCGCGTTCTCAATTGCCGGAACGAACGGCGAGGTCTGCAGCCTCGCTAATGCTTTGTCCGTAGGTTCGTAAGTAGGGTGCGGTATTGGCATTCCTACCTCGACGCTTCCATGCGTCCGAGGAGCCAACCGCTGAAGGGCAGAAACTCTGTGTGGGTCGCGCGCCCTGGCATCCTCCTTCCATCGTGCCCTTTCTTCTAGCACAGTTCGTAAGTCGGACGATCTAG
>JAPPVO010000002.1:58399329-58438493 GCA_030407325.1 Camellia japonica
ATACATGATGAACATTTCGTCAGATGGCCAGTTAAGCTGGGAGAAGCACAAAGGACTACGACGAAGATCCAGGTGCACTTCCATAAGGAAAAGGGGCACCGCACTGAAAATTGCACACCATTGAGGCAGCATCTGGAGGAGTTGGTGGCAGCCGGTCATTTGGACAAGTACATAGAAGGAGGGACGCAGCCAGCCCTGAGGACCACAACAACCCAAACGGAATGCCAATCGACGCCCACCTCAAGGCATGATCAACGTAATCCATGGGGTATTCGAACCTGAGCGCGTATGCGAGCTCAGGGGCATGATCAAGAAGGCTGAGCACTTAAGGGAGGTACTAAGCGCCCAACCTACCATCAAAAAGGGGAGAACAGGAGCCACGAACATCATATCTTTTTCAGATAGAGACTTGGCAAGGATATACTGCCCTCAAAATGATGCACTGGTCGTCACTCTCCGAGTCAAGATTTTGACGTCAAGCGGATTTTGATTGACCAAGGGAGCTCATGTGAGATAATGTATTACGAAACATTCAAACAATTGAAACTAGAAGACAAAGACTTGGCACCTGCTGTATCTCCCCTGATCGGATTCAACTCAATGCCAGAATGGCCAGTTGGCAAGATAATCTCCCAGTCAGAGCAGGAAGCATGACGAAACAAGTGGAATTCTGGGTATTGAAAGTCCCTTCCACTTACAACATAATCTTGGAAAGAACATGGTTCATGCCATGAGATCAGTAGCATCATCCTACCATCAAGTAATGCGGTTCCCAACGAAGCCGGTAATTGAAGAGGTCTTTGGAGACCAAATTATGTCCAAGCAATGCTTCGTCACAGTAAATGGCAGCCGAGCTGCCAAGGGGTTTGTACAGATGGTAGAAGAACCAGAGAGCAATGAATTGTTCGCGGATGTTGGCAAAGCCGCTGAACAGAAGGTGGAAGACTTGGTACAGGTAAGAATAGATGAAAAAACCCGGATAAGTTCTTTTTGCTTGGCTCATCTATGTCCAGCACTGAGAGAATAGAGGTCATGGAATTCTTGACCTCTAACATCGAAGTGTTTGCCTGGACGCCGTATGACATGCCTGGCATTGACCCAAGCTTCATCTGTCACCAATTGAACGTCCACCCAACTGCCAGACCAATTATTCAGCGCACTCGCAGATCACACTCCACCACGCCGAGATAGTGGCAGAAGAAGTGGGAAATCTTCTAGAGGCAGGAGCTATCAGAGAAGTGCACTATCCCAAGTGGATATCCAACACAGTAGTGGTGCCAAAGAAGAATGGAAAATGGCGCGTCTGCGTGGACTACAAAACAGTCAACAAGGCGTGCCCAAAAGACAGCTTCCCCTACCCCGGATAGACCAACTGGTAGACCTAACGGCGGGGCACAACCGACTTAGCTTTCTTGATGCGTACAGAGGCTACCATCAAATCGCTATGTATGAACCAGACCAGGAGGTCACATCTTTTACAACGCCAAGAGACTATACTGCTACAAGGTCATGCCTTTGGCTAAAGAACGCAGGGGCAACATTCAGCAGATGATCACCAAGATGTTTGAGCCATTGTTAGGCAGAACAATGGAAGCTTACATCGACGACATGGTGGTCAAGAGCAAAGATGAGAAGGACCATCTCAGGGACCTAGGTGAAATGTTCCAGATCCTGAAGAAGCACAAGTTGCGCCTTAACGCGTCCAAGTGTGCATTTGGCGTTGGATCAGGCAAATTCCTAGGCTTCCTGGTGACCAACCGAGGTATAGAAGCAGACCCCTCTCAGATCAAAGCAATTCAGGAGCTAGAGAGGCCCAACTCAGTAAAAAAGTGCAGCATCTCACCAGTATGGCAGCTGTGCTCAACCAGTTCATAAGCGGTCGTCAGACAGATGTCGGCCATTTTTTCAAGCTTTAAAAGCCAAGTTTGAGTGGGACGAAGAATGCGACCGTGCTCTAGAAAGCCTGAAAGAATACATGTCTTCTCCACCATTGCTAGTAACCCCAATCCCTGGAGAAGAACTCTTTGTATACCTGGCAGTTTCACAGCACGCAATTAGCGCAGTGTTGGTCCGAGCGGAAGAGATCCAACATCTGTCCATCTTCTATGTCGCAAGACATTGCTGGGCGTCGAAACAAGATACTTATCACTAGAAAAACTGGCCTTAGCCTTGATGATGGCCTCAAGGAAGTTGTTGCATTACTTTCACGCCCACACCATAGTCGTCCTCATAGCTTTTCCATTAAAAGCTTTGTTTGAGAGGGCAAATTTTGGGCGAATCCTAAAGTGGGCAGTAGAGTTGGGACAGTTCGACATCAAGTTCCAACCCAGAACCATAGTAAAAGCCCAAGCCTTGGCAGACTTTGTTGCAGAATTCACCCCAGGAAGTCATAATATCTGTCCAGTCGACCTAATTGGTACAATTGAACTAGGGTTGGAAGTTGACGCCGGAATAGCGCAACCCCTGGTGCAGGATACCCAGTCAAACTCTAAGGCAGACCAGAGTAAAGTAAGGGAGGAAGAAGCAAACCATGCTACACCAAGCCAAGACTCACCAACAAATAAAGACTTGGTACAATCAGATAGCGAGGGGCAAACAGCAAGCATGGACCTCGAAGAAAACACCAGCAACACTCTTGATCCCAAGACATCATCTGATCCCTCTACTTGCTGGAAACTGTTCGTTGGAGAGATGTGTAAGCTCTTCGTAGATGGAGCGTCCAACAGGCACGGTGCAAGACTAGGCATAGTCCTCATCTCACCAGATGGCCTAGTGGTGGAGCAAGCAGTCAATCTTGGCTTCCCAGCATCAAACAACAAAGCGGAATATGAAGCGCTTCTGGCAGGCTTAAAATCAGCATCCTACATGAAGGCCACCGAGCTAATGGTTTACAGTGACTCACAACTTGTGGTAAACCAAATTTCAGGCGACTACGAGGCAAAGGATGACAGGATGGCTAAGTACCAAGAGTTAGTCAAAAAGGAGATCAAGAAATTTGAAGTAGTGCGGATAGAGCAGATCGGCAGGGAAGAAAACAGCAGAGCGGATGAACTAGCAAGCTTTGCTTCAATGGTAGATACCTCCATCCCTCATCCATTGCTGATTGAGTACCTACCAAGACCAAGCATTGAAGAACCCGAAGTAGAAGAGGTATGTTGTGCCGAACTAGGCCCTTCATGGATGGATCCCATCATACTATTCCTAAAAGACGGCGTCTTACCAGAAGAAAAGAAAGAGGCCAACAAAATAAGAGCAAAGTCACAGTGCTTTTGGCTCTCCCCATCAATGGCATTATACAAGAAATCCTTCACAGGACCTTACCTAAAGTGTGTCCACCCCAGCAAAGTGGAAGCATTCTTATTCGAAATACACGAAGGCGTATGCGGAAGCCATCAAGGAGGAAGATCATTGGCCTACAGAGCAATTTCGCAAGGATATTGGTGGCCATACATATAAGCAGATTCAGAGAAGTATGTCAAGAAGTGCGAGAAATGTCAGAAGTTCGCACACCAAATACATCAGCCAGCCAGAGAACTCCTACCATTGACAAGCCCATGGCCCTTTGCAATGTGGGGCTTGGACATAGTAGAACTGCCAACGGCACCCGGCAACAGAAAGTTCTTCCTTGCAGCAACAGACTACTTCACAAAGTGGGTGGAGGCAGAAGCATTGGCATCAATCAAGGAGAAGGATGTGAAAAAGTTCGTCTGACAGAATATCATCACTCGCTTCGGCATACCAAAAGCTCTAATATCAGACAACGACACTCAATTCGACGACAAAATTTTTAGAAGCTTTTGTGAGGAGTACAAGATAGAATTCTACAATTCTACACCGGCATACCCCCAAGCAAATGGCCAAGCGGAAGCATCAAACAAAGTTGTCTTTGACGGATTGAAGAAAAGATTAGAGAAAGCAAAAGGTAAGTGGGCGGAGGAGCTCCCTCATGTTTTATGGGCTTACCGTACCACACCTCGGCGATCAACTGGGGAAACACCTTTCTCCTTAGCCTACGGCATGGAGGCAGTAATCCCACTAGAAGTTGGCCTCCCCACAATTAGAAGTGAAAATTTTGATCCAAACCTAAATGGAGAAGCCATAGCATTGGAGCTCGACCTCGCAGAAGAAAGACGAGAAAGAGCACTGGTTCACATTGCCTCATACCAGCAAGAGTTGTCCAGAAAGTATAAAAAGACAGTACATCCAAGACAATTCAAGATCAGAGATTGGGTACTGCGCAAAGTGATGGGAAACACCTTGGTACCCGGAGATGGCAAGTTAGGGCCTAATTGGGAAGGACCTTACAAGGTGGTTGGATTAGCAGGAAAAGAGGCATACCACTTGCAAGATAAAGACAGCAAAGCCATTCCCAGGCCATGGAACACTGCCAATCTCAAACTATTTTATTTTTAGCTTTTCTTTAAAATACTTGTAATTTTCTTTTCCTCAATAAAACAAGTAGTTTTCTTTTCAGTATGTTTGTTTTCTTCTGTAAAATATTGTTTTAGTAAGTTAAGGGCATTGCAAGCACGGTTGGCCGGAATAACCAAACAGTGCACCCTCCTAAGCCCAGGATAAGGATCCAGGCTGCAGGACATTTGGCCGAATAACCAAACACTTTACTCTAGGTTGGCAGGAAAAACCAACTTAGAGGTTGGCTGGAAAAACCAACACCTCCTAAGCCCAGATAAGGATCCAGGCTGCAGGACGTTTGGGAATAACCAAACACTTTACTCCAGGTTGGCAGGAAAAACCAACTTAGAGGTTGGCTGGAAAAACCAACACCCCTCCTAAGCCTAGGATAAGGATCCAGGCTGCAGGAAGTTTGGCAGGAAAAACTAAACACTTTACTCTAGGTTGGCAGGAAAAGCCAACTTAGAGGTTGGCTGGACAAAACCAATACTTAGTCCTCTTCAACCGAGATAAAGATCAAGGCTGAAAAGTGGCTGGCTGGAAAAACCAACACTTAGTACTCTTCAACCGAGATAAAGATCAAGGCTGAAGAGTGGTTGGCTGGAAAAACCAACACTTAGTACTCTTCAACCGAGATAAAGATCAAGGCTGAAGAGTGGTCCAACCGAGATAAAGGACTCAGGCTGAATAGTGGTTGGCTGGAAAAACCAACACTTAGTACTCTTCAACCGAGGTAAAGATCAAGGCTGAAGAGTGGTTGGCTGGAAAAACTAACACTTATTGATTCTTTAACCGAGATATCGATCAAGGCTAAAAAGGTTGGCAGCTATGGCCAGTCAAATTGCAAAGTTAAGACCGGGATAAAGTATCTCGGCCGAAGAATGTTATACTTTACTCAAATTACAGTTAAAAAGTAAATATATGCATAAAAGTAAACCGAGATAACAGTTGAAACCAAAAGGAGCTTTCATTGAAGATTCAAAACAAGTACAAGAGAAGGACCTCAGCACGGTTACAGTTTTAGTTTTTTCTTTCCAAAAGCAAAAAGAAGAAATTACAGTGATTAAGCAAAAAGGTCATCTAAATCAGCATCAAGAACAACGTGGTCTTCACCCAGGGGTAGCTCGGTTGTGGCAGGCACCTCTTGGTTAAGCTCGGTTGAAAGATCCGCATCAGCAGACAAAGGCGGGATGGAGACCTCTGGAGTTGGGGAGGTAGACTGGCGACCGGGCTGAGTGTTGTCTTCCGGAGCTTCATCTTCATCCTCCTCTTCCAGAAATTTTTGCTGAATGGCAGCAGCGTACTCCGCCATAGAGCTCGGTACAAAGTATGGAGGAGGATTGAAGACCTCGGTCTCTGGACCATGACCGAGTTGTACCACGGCCGCCCTCCACCCGCATTTGAAGAACAGGTCCTTCGCAGCTTCACATGCTTGATGTACAAGGCCTCATCTTCTTTGAAACCACGGTTCTCTGCATCTTCGACCTTCTTCTCCAACTCCTTTATCTTGGCATTCTTTTTCCCTTCAAGCTTGGCAAGCTCGCGCAGGTACTTGTCTTTTACCACGGCCGCGGCCTTCTTCTTCTCTACCTCAGCCGAGCTGACAACATCGGCCAGACGAGCCATCTCGGTCCGTAGCTTGGCTATCTGCTTCCTTGAGTTCTCTAGCTCGATTGTTTTGGCATCAGCTTCTTCCATGGCCTGCCTTGTGGTTTTTCGCAGTTCCAACACTCGCTTGTGAGCGATGTGGTTTTTCTGTATGGCCTGCAAAAGGATGGTAAGAAACTTTTAAACCGAGCAGAAAGTTGTAAAAAATTAGAAAGATAAGCAAACAGACTACTTACCAGCACCATGGATTTTGTGGACGAGCGAATAGCCTTTAGCTCGGTTAGGTGATCATGGTGCTTCATGTCGGCTGGAAGACAGACACCTTTGGCAAGGTTGAAAGCCATAAGGTGGTCTTTCTCTGCAACCACTAAATCAGAATCGCTGATAGCACGGTTCTGAAACATGGTCTTGGGTACCCACTTTGAGGAGGTAGCTCGGTCTAAACGCTCAGGTGGGGGGCTTGGCGGAGTGGTTTGTGGAACCACGCTTTCGTCCTCGTCAACAAGGCGTTGCTCGGTTGTGGAAGTCCGAGCACGCTTGTTTGGGCGGGATGACGAAGGCTGGTGGGTTGGCAGAGCTACCACGGTTTCTTGAGTTTGACCGGCTGGTGGTATCTCGGTCTGGTTTGTTTCGGTAAGAAGGGCTCATACGGCTCTCTTCTTGGCCATTTCTTGTTCGGCGGTTAGTGAGATGAGATTGATTTGAGGCAAGGATGGGTCCGGTTCAGGAGAGGCTTCCAACAAGAAGTCAGTTACCTTGGTCTTTCGTTTGCCACTGTATCGGTAGGTCAGCTCAAAATTCAATAGCTCAGCCCAACTTCGGTTTGGATATCGCAGCGCGGCGCGAAGGACATTCAAGTTGGGGTAGCTGTATTGGGACTTGAGAAAGTTCAAATCTGCATGAAGGAAGACAACAGTTAGTTCGGTTCAGGAAGTGAAAACTGAAGTAAAGAAAAGCATGCAATAAAGCCGAGGTAACCCTACCAGCTACACCCTTGTTCCAATTTATTCTATGGCTAGGGATCTGGGCCTGTTGGTCCTCAAAATTCCTAGATATCCAAAAGAAATCATCATCATTCACATCTTTATCCGGGGTATTCTTTATTATTTTTTCACGCTGGCGCCTTATTCTTAAATAGTATACCCAGCCATCTTCGGCCGATCCTATAGAGTATTGATGGAAGAGCTCGGCTAGACCGAGATTAAGGCCAGTTCGGCGGTTTAGCTTGGCAATACCATTTATTATGCGGTAAGAATTTGTGAAAAGTTGTGTAGGACAGAGCTTGGTTTGCCTAAGAAATTCACAAAGAAGGGGCTGTACAGGGAATCGCAGACCGCACTCTACGATGGAAATAACGTTAAAAGGGACAAAGCCTTGTTTCCCCAGGGAACGGTGTCTAGTTCGGCCAGTGAGAGGTGGACATCATCCGGAATTTGGTAGTCCTTACGAAATTCGGCTATGGCCCCTGGTGAGTTTACTAAAAATCTGTATTTACCCATGTGATTTTAAGTTATGTGTAAAATATCAACGAATGCTAGCTCGGTGCTGAGATGGTATTGAGTATCTCGGCTGAAGCAAGGGACTGCCTGGCCAACCTAAGTCTGCAAAGTGAAAAAGAAAGGTGTTAAGCACAGATCGTTGGACCGTGCTACAAGAAACAAAGGCAAGATAAATGAAGTCCTAGCTCGGCTACACGGGATGCTATCTAGCTTAGCTCGGTTTGACTAAGGAGCCTTTTTAGCCCAGTTGAGTCTTTGGGGCAGCATTCTTAGTTCGGTTTGAACTAAGGAAGCTGGTTTAGCCCCAAGTTTTAGCTCGGTCGGTGGTTGAGGCCTTCTAGCGTAGTATTGCGCAAACCTAGAAATGGTTCGATAGCTCGGTTAAAAGAAACAAAAAGGTTCCTAGACCTATTTGAAACAACAGGTGTGGCATGAAGTCTTAGCTCGGCTGTTCAGTTTGGCTGAGGTTCACACCTACTGCAAAACATCCTAGTCCGGTTGAAGTGTGATTTTGGATCAAACGCATTGTTCTTCAGGTTATTCGTAAATGCAGTGGTTCTATCACATGGTTTTTCCTAGAAAAATGGAAGCAAGAATGGAGTAGGTGTTTTGAAAATCATACAAAAAACACACGTTGTGCATTACAAAACAAGTGCGAAATCAACGGAAACAAAAGAGATTCGAGTTCCATACCAGCTCAAGGTGAAAAGACTGAGGATGGAAGCAATCTTAGCAAAAACACGAGCCTTTGTAGAAGCAGTATTGATGCAAAATAAAAACTCAGAGGGTAGAGAGAGAAAGAGAAGATGAATAGGGGTATTGTGATATGAGGAAATGGGGTTTTTTGAATAAACATTGGTTTTTGGCGGGACTGTTCAAAAGTCGCGAGGTACGAGGGCGGCGTGACAGTTGTATTGGGCCAATGAGAGTGTGCCACGTGTTCTTGGAATGAGAAGTGATTCAGTTACAGCGACTGAAGAGACGTTTTGACTGGACAGATGGGTAGCCCGGTGTGGATTTAGCTCGTTTGAAAGGCTAAAGTTTTTTTTAGCTCGGCTAGAAAAAGATAATCCCTATCATGCTGCGCAGATGGGATTAAGGGGCAATTGAGAGGGTAATTTATATGTAAATTTGGCCGAGCTGGGTAGTGGGCCGTTCTGTGGGCCATGGTAAGAAGGACAGGGTAAAAAAAGGCCCAGGAGTTAGCCCGGTCATAGAAAACCTTGTAGCTAGCCCGATCTCAGAGAGCATTGTAGTTAGCCCGGTCCAAAAGGGCTTTGCAGTTAACTCGGTCGCCACGGCTAGAGTGACAACAGTTAGCTCGGTCACACCTTTTGAGCCGACGTATGTTGAAACTTACCGCAAGACCTTGCTATTAGTTAGCTCGGTCCAAACTCATCATGGTTAGCATGGTTTCAGACAACCCAGCACCGAGGTACACGCGGTGAAAGGAAGAACCGAGCTAGTTGAAGCTCGGTCCATTCTGTGACTTTAGCATGGCCATGTTATCTCGGTCGTATTGACATCCAACCATGGTAGAACCATCTTACTTGGTTTAAGCAGTGATGGGGGGTGTTGAAGGATAAGCATTATCTTTCTAGAAAGTGATTCCTAGGAGGACTCTGCATGAAGGAGTAAGAGTCCTACTAGGATTGTGCCACGCGAAACCTATAAAAGCTCATAATATAACCTATGGGAGAGGTAACACAACTTTGATTCTCGAATATACAGAGCTTTTTGTCTATTTGTCTATTTTGCTGACTTAGGCATCGGAGAGGTATCCGGCACACACCCGCCGGCTAGCTCACGTTTGTGTTTTCAGGGAGTAAAGCGACATCGTATGGAGGAGCGCAATCTTGATCAACAAGATTATACGAGAAGAATTATTTCTTGCTCGTACACCAAGTATTGCCGTTATCCATTTTTTAGTCCCTGTCCTTAACTGTCGTTGACTTCCCTTTAATCCTCATCCACCATTGCAGACATCTCTCTGATTGTTCACTTTTTGTTCAAAATTTCACTTTAGAGCTAGTGGTTTGCATTTTGGGTGGAAGTTGAGATTTGACTTTTGTTGTGTACTATTGATAACTTGAAGTTCTTGGATTTTTTTGAAAAATATATGTTTCATATGGGTTCTGTGATCTTTTTCAATGTATCTATTTCATCAATTACAAGCATGATTGCATCATGCAGTTCCTTAGCTCCAATCAATGTTGAATTCCAAACTTTTTACCGTGTGAATATATGTGCATAATTGCATTAAATAAATATAATTTAAGTTAATAAGTGATTTAATTAATTAATATAGGATTAAATTAAGACTGTGTATAATAGAAGGGAGATAAATAGTCTTTTTGGACAAGGGTACAACAGTCTTTTGATGGATAAAGTTAACAGGAAATTCTATTTCCACATACCAAATCTCCTCAATCCACACACTTAATGAATTTTTCTTATATTACATTTTTATCCTAAAATAAAAATACTAAAATATCCTCATCTTTTCAACCTAAATCCTAATTCTCAAACCAAAACACAATACTAAAATATTCGATATGATGACTGCAAATGTTTTTATTTTTTTTCTTCTGGGTTTTTATAGGTACTTCAAATCAATTAACTCCGTTGCAGTTGGAAGCTTTGCTGACTGAGGGGAACACATCAAGATTCTGGCTAGTTTGGTTCTGTTGACTTGTTATTGGAATTCTAATTATCATGATTTACAGTATAAATGTGTTTGCTTTTTAGTTACTTCCAATTGTAGAGGTCCCTAAAACAAGCGCATGCTGTTAAATGTTAATAGTTTCACACAGACAGATGCACATTGTCAGAAGAATCTATTTGACTTAAATTAGTTAGTATGCTACTTCCATATACATTAGTAAGTGAAATAACTTGAGTATTCCATTTCAACCATTGATCCAATTAATGCTGCAAAATAACTGTCTGACATTTTTGGTGAGCTAGGGTTAGGATTAGGGTTTGAAGAAGGAAAGAGATGAGGACATTTTTGGTATGATAAGTTGTGTATTGAGTAGAAGATGAGATTTTAAATTCATTAAGTGTGTGCCTTGAGAAATGATGTGCACAGAAAATATTTGGTGTGTGGAAATAGAATTTCCCAAAGTTAACAGATGTTATATTGTAATTTGGTCCAAAACACGGGAAAACATGTGGAGATTCTCACAAAGAAAGTCCCATATTCTCACTCCAAACACCAGATTATCCTCACTCACTTTCCATCAACAACAAAACCAAGACTTGGTCGATGAAATCACCACCATACTCAAGCGCAACAAATGGATCCACCTCTTGGATTTATCAGAAATACCCAAGAAGCTAAACCCAGATGTGGTTCGAACTGTTCTTCACCAAAACCAGGTGGGTCTTGATTCCACACACCTCCTCAATTTCTTCCGCTGGTACGAACACGAACTGGGTTCAATCAAAGATTTAGATACCATGTCGATTCTAGTCATTAATCTCTGTAACTCTCACTGTTATGGAGCTTCTAGTGGTGTAATTGACCGAATGAATAGGTCTTGTTCTACTTCTTCACAATCCTTGGCTTCTCACTCATTGTTTGTATGGTTAAGGTTTGGGCATGGGAGGCGATGGCCGGTGGTGAAGTGGCTGGTGAGATGATGGTGGGTGAGATGTGTATGGAAAAATTGTGAGATGTGTGAGTGAGATGATGGTGGGTGAGATGGTAATTTTGTTAAAAAATAAAATTATGATTCTGAAAAAATTCATTAAGTGTGTGGAGTAAGAAAACTTGATGTATGAAAATAGAATTTCCCAAACACAGGAAACTCTCTACCTATATTCAAATTGTAAGGAGTAAAGTGTTTCGAACCTAAACCACAAAGGAGTAAAGTAAATTTTGTCCAAAAATTAAAAAGTGATTATAAGTTATTAGATTATTTTTTTTATTTTTTACACGTATTTTTATAAAATGTCAAAAAATTCTAAACCTTAACCCCCAACACAACTATGATTCTTTTTTGATGATGCATCGTGTTCTTGAAAATGAACTCTATAATATCCTTCATGTTATCTATAGATTCCTTCAGTTGTGGTAGCTTTTCGTGAGAAATCTTACATTGGTTTGGATTATTATCGAAAGAGTATCAGCCTTGACGGATTGATACAAAAAACAAAAAAAATTCTTTATTCTACCATCCTTATCATATCTTTTGCACTAATATTATTTATTTTATATTTTTATATCATCTGTGTTAATTTTAATTATTTTAAATTTGTTAAAAGAATAATTAATGTAATTATATTAAAATGTGATTATTATCGAAAGAGTATCAGCCTTGACGAATTGTTAAAAAAAAAAATTCTTTGGTCTACCATCCTTATCATATCTTTTGTACTAATACATTATTTATTTTATATTTTTATTTCATTTGTATTAATTTTAATTATTTTAAATTTGTTAAAAGAATAATTAGCCTTCGTTTGGGAAGTGAGTTGGCTTTTTTGGTTATTTTAACTTGGGCTAAAAAGTTTGGTTTGGAAAAGGTTTTTTGACTTTTTTGACTTTTTTTGTGAGACAAGAGTGTAATGATTATGAATTAGATGTGATATTTTGTTTTTTATGACTAAAATAGCGTATTTTGTCTTTTATGACTAAAATAGTTAAAAAAAGTCCCGTTTAACTCTTCCCAAACGGAGCTTTAATTGTACTAAAATTGTGAAACTTATTAGTTTATTTTTTTTCCAAATATAAGGTTAGTATAATTTATTTTAATGGAACTTTTTTGTGAAGCTTTTATATTATTATTGGGCATGCTTTTTAATAGAATTTCTTTGTGAAGTTTTTATATTATTATTGGGCATGCTCTTTTGTGTCAATGTGGTTGAAATTGAAAAGTCTTACGCTTTGAAATGGAAAAGCTGTTAGATTATTTTTTCTATTTTTCTGCACGTAATTTTATAAAATGTCAAAAAATTCTAAACCTTAAACTCCATACCTTTGGAATCATAATTTTAAAGGCAAAAATTTCGAATCATTTTTCAAAATTTTCCAAAGTCAAAATTTTCAAATCATTTTTTAAAATTTATAATCAAACACACAATCTAAAATTATTCAAAACTAAATTCAAAAATTAAGTTCAAAACTCATAACCAAACGCACAACTTAAAACTCAATTCAAAATTCTTTTGATGATATAGTGTTGAAGATGATTAATGATTTAAAAAATATTTGACAATGGCTTGTTAAATTAGTGATTGGATTGTTAAATTATTTTTTAAAAAATCCAAAAAAAATAATTTCTATATTTAAAAAATATCTAAAACAAATATATATATATATATATATATATGTATGTATTTTCAAATAAAAGATTGCAACTGCAAAAAAAAAAAAAAAAAAAATTTGCACTCCGGTCAACCGACCGGACGTCTGAGAGGATGTTCGGGCAGACGATCGGGTAGATCTAATCCGCTCTTTTAGTTTCTCTTTCCAAACTCAAGATATTTATCCTCTTTGAGTTTAAAGGGATGTCAATGTATATGTGATATTCTTATATATATTAGGTATTAATTTCCTAGATATATTTAGGAATAGCCATTGTCAAGTTTCTTATTGAATATTCTCTCTCATAGTTAGGTTTTTAATAAGATACTCTTTCTCAACCTATATATATAATCATTCTATTGTATAAAAATTTTATTTATTAAATACAATATATATTATTTACTCTCTCCACTATTCTAACATTATCTATAGATTCCTTCAGTTGTGGTTGCTTTTTGTGAGAAATCTTACATTGGCTTGGATTATTGTCGAAAGAGTATCAGCTTTTGACGGATTGTTAAAAAAAAAAAAGTCTTTATTCTACCATTCTTATCATATCTTTTGTAGGCACCGTTTGGGAAGGTGAGTTGGAAGTTTTTTTGGCTATTTTAGCCATAAAAGATAAAATAGGCTATTTTAGTCACAACAAACAAAACATCACATCCAATCCATAATCATTACACTCTTCTCACAAAAAAAGTCAAAAAGCCAAAAACTTTTCCCAAATCAAACTTTTTAGCCCAGGCTAAAATAGTCAAAAAAATTAAAAAATCAAAAAGCCAACCCACTTCCCAAACGACACCTTATTTATTTTATATTTTTATATTATTTGCATTAATTTTAATTATTTTAAATTTGTAAAAGAATAACTAATGTAATTATACTAAAATTCTAAAACTTATTAGTATATATATATTTTTTCAAATATAAGGTTAGTATAATTTATTTTGATGGAACTTCTTTGTGAAGTTTTTATATTATTGTTGGCATGCTCTTTTGTGTCGATCTGGTTGAAATGGAAAAGTCTTGCGCTTTGACGCAGTTATTATATATATATATATATTTTTGTACATTTGATATTTATGAATAATATTTTCTTTTTTACTGAAAAAAAAAAAAAAATTTGCTAAAGAAAATATATAGTGTGTAAGGAGGACCCACATGCTGGTTCAGGCCCACGACCAAGGATGCTCATCCTCCTTAAGGTATCAATTCTTCCAAAAACTTAAGCAAAGAATATAAATGGGACCGAAGGAAGATATTTGAACTCAACACTTTATTATTTCTATTAAATCACAAATTGTATTAAAAATTAAAATTCTTGCAAATTTTGTCTAATAATGGCCTTATTTGAAAAGTTAGTTATTTGATTTTTTGACTATTTAGTCTGGTTAAAATAATTATGTTTAGAAAATTGTTAGTTAGTTAGTTAGTTAATTTTTTTTTTTTTTTTCTGTAATTGATTTAATGATTGTCAAGAAAAAAATAAAATAATTATAGATTGAATGTGACATTTTACCTTATTTACTATTTTTATTTATTTTATCTTTTAATAAGCTATTTTAATTCAACCCCCCTCACAAACCCTCAAAATATCAAGTTATTCAACATGATGCTATATTGGCTATTTTTTTGTTTTGTCTCACTTGACTTCTCAATCTAATGGGAAACCTCTCTATTATAAAGTTTTTATAATCAATTGATTTTTTTCTTAAGTTTTTTTAGCAAAAAATAAAATAGACAAAATAAGGAAGATTTTTTTTCCTCATTATTTCTTAGTACCATTGTATTTTCATTGTAAACTCACTTTGTCCCTTAACTTTCAATTATGTCACCCAACCTTTTATACTTCATATAAGTTTGTAATGTCATCTTTTCGTTCATCTATTACTATTACTAGTAAGGAGGTTGATGAAGATTTTATTATAATTGCAAAGATTAAAGTGAGATTTTGACAAAAAATATAAGTGTTAATGAGATTAAAAAAATGTCGCGTTTAACTCATGTGAAAAATTTCGTCAATTTTATTAACGATATGGATCAAATTGTGATATTACAACTTGACTTTAAAGAGTGAAAGATTAATTGTCACAATTAAAAATTAGACACTCAGGTCATAAGTTAATTTCTGAATCTTTTGGACTATTAGGTCCAAACTCTAATCTCTTTAGGCCAAAAGGACACAATTTGTTTAAAAGGATAATTATCTATTACAAATCAACCTATTTCTCTATCGGTTTGAAATTCACCAAACTAATTATCTATTGAAATATGACACATGTCACTCCTTCAACAATCTATCTGTTGAATATCATATATTTTTCTACCTCACAACTACCGCCTGTTGGCCGTTGCCGACTTTTTGTAATAAACTTTTTTTTTGTGTCCTTCATCACCAAATAATATTTTAAGTTAGATCTAATATCTTATGCCATTTGAGATGAACTTTTTACCAATTTTCTCTTAAAAATAACAGTACCAGTTCTGTGTAACTTTATTAAAAAAATAAAAAATAAAATAATATAAGAGTGTTACAAGTGTAATTAACCTCAATTTATAAACATTCTAATTCTCTTCAATTTTGTTATAGTTTCTCACCAAATCACAATTACCCCCATCAAAACAGACTGTAATGGCGGCCGGCCTTGTAATTCTCGAGGACGATGAGCAACTGCGGAAGCTCGCGAAGGTAATTTACTACCAAGAAGCAGAATCCATCAAAAACATCAAATTCAACTCCGAACCCGAACGCGCCAAATACCTCCGAGAATGCAAAGCAAATTACGAATCCGTGCTGGGCCTTCTATACTCCGGCGGAGAATTAAAGCGCAGGTTCGGGAACGACGACGAAAGGACTCGGTCTTCGGTCGCCAACGACATCTACTCTTACATCTTGTACTGTATCAACAGCGCACTCCAAACCGTGCGAAACTACACTCTGAGAACCAAGTATTTGTGTAAAATCGGCGAGCATGTGAGGTCGATTGTGAAAGCGCTGGAAGAGCTGAATATGGTTGGCAACGATGCGGCGACGAGGGTTGCGACTCTGGGAGAGGAGGTTTTGCTGTATAAGAACGCTATGTTGAGGTATGTGAAGGAGCATCGGAGCACTGCGTCGAAGAACTTCTCCAGGGGGATCAGGGAGAGTGGCTTGAAACTCGAGGATGTTGTGAAAAGGTTTGTTTGTTACCTTCCCCTAATAACCTAAGTAAGTATATTACCCCTGCTATACACTTGTATAAATAAATAATTAAAAATTAGTTTTAAAATTAAAAAATAATATAAAATTTATTTAAAATATGTAGGAAAAATAATTTATGATCAATTAAATTTTATTTATTTTATCAAAATTATATATATTTATACCAACGTGACATCAAATTTGTCTTGGTCTATGCCTAACTTATGATTCATTTTACCTATTTATTTTCTAAATTGGTAAATAAATATCTATAAGTATTTTTTTTATAATAAAAATAAGAACTTTGAACATATTTTATGCATATCTGTTAAAAAAATTTGAATTTAGGTAAAAAATTTGTATATTTATGTTAACACTATTGAAAAATCTAGAAACCCTAGATGTTAATTTGTGATTATGTATCAATAATAAGCAAAATATAACAATCCCAATCAAACAATCAAAAGAAAGAGACACAAAGATTTTACGTGGAAAAACCACAATTGGACACCTTCCAATTGTGATCAAAAAACCACGGGCAACTGCCACAAGAACAATCCACTAAGAAGATTTAAAGGAATTACACAGGTATACTCTCAATTATCTAGCGAATTCACAACGCCTAATTGAACCAACCTCTATGTGCCTCTTCCAACCCCATCTTCAGCACGGAATTGTCTTTCTGATGAGCCACTCCGGATTCCACCAAAGCTTCAGGCTCGAATTCTTCAGAATTCACAACTGAAGAACAACTCTCTCTTTTGTGTATAACAAACAAACCTTTGATGTACTCTCTTTAAACCATGAGTTGAATACTTAATAAAACATCAAAGAAAAAATAACAAAATATCCCCAGATATAAACCTTTAAGAACCAAAAAGAAGATCTGGAGGACTTTTCAATCAATTACTTAGTTTTGGGAGAAAACCAAGTATTTATAGAGAACCAAAAGTAATCCAAGATTGGGAAGAAAACAAACTCCTTAAAAAATCCGGATTCTGAGGCTCGCTCGAGCGAAGCTTTCCTGGCTCGAGCGAGGAGAGTAATTTTCATGATTTCTACTAGTGCCTTGGCTCGAGCGAGCAACAGCTGATATGCAATTTTGAATGCAATTTTGAATTTTGCTTCGGCCGCGAGCTGACCGGGCAGCTCAACCCCCGTAATAATCAGCGAAGTGGCAATCTTGAAAGCATTAACATCACAAACTTCTCCGCAAAACTCGATTCGGGTTGGATTCGCATCTAATAAACTCATAGCCTCACTGAAATAAAAATGCGAATAAAATTACAACTCAAAAGAGTTTTGTCAAACGGGATTGCCAAGAATAAAAACCTAACAACTATGAAATAAATAGTTACATATATTCATATATTAAAAAATTATCTAGCTATCTTAAATTATATGTCATATTTTACCTTTAATCTTACACTTAATCTAAAAAATTAACGGTTAATTAGTAAACATTATGTATAAATTATATTATAGTTTATCAATTCATGACCAGTATGAGTTAGTTTAGGGATTCAAATATTGAATTAGGCTATGTTTGGTATGCCTATTTGGGCTAAAATAGTCATATATGACAAAATTGGCTATTTTAGCCAAGGAAAAATGCTTCAGAGCTTGAATTTTCCATGGCTCAAGTGGCTCGAATCCAAAACGACGTTGTTTTGGATTATTTATTTATTTTTCCTCTTTTATATCTGAAGCAAAGGGAGGGAGGAAGAGAGAAAGAAGGAAAAGAAATGGAGAGAAGGAAGAGAGAAAAGAGAAAAGAGAGGGGGAACATCACCGGCGGCGCCATCACTGGCTCCATCACCAGCGCTCGCCATCCTCTATATGTATACACAGATAGATCTGTGTGTGTATACACAGTCTGTGTATCTCTCTCTCTCTCTCTCTCTCTCTCTCTCTTTGTGTGTCTCTCTCTTTCTCTCGTTCTCTGTATCTCTCTCTCTGTGAAGTCTCTATGTGTGATGATGATGATGTGTTGGTTGTTGATGATGATGATGATGATGTGTTTGGTTATTGATGATTTGAATTTCTCCTCTTTTCTTCTTTCTTCTTATTCTTTTTCTGCGAGTTATGGAAAGGATGAAGCAAAGAGCAACAAAAAAAAAAAAAAAAAGAGGCTAAAATGACGTCGTTTTAGGATTTCGGGCCACTTGACCCTCTAATTTTTTGAGCTACGTAGTGGGATTGTTAGCTAAATAGGATAAAATATCGCATTTAAACCATAATCATTTCATTTTTTCTATCATATAAGTCAAAAAAATCAAAAAGTCTATCCCAAACGAAACTTTTTAACACAGGCTAAATAATCAAAAAGTCAAAAAGCCAATCAACATCCCAAACAAATGCAAAATATTAAAAATGGGCCTAAAAAATTTAGTTTGAATTGAATTTTTGCCAATATTTAAAAGCTTTGACACCATTTTATCTATCTTCACATTGAAGCCAACAATCATTTGTTAGTTAGCATAGAAGTTGGAGGAAGCATCTACTGAAGGAGCTAAAGACGAAGCCCCGAAAGAAGGCTAAAATGAGACCGAAAAATTAAATAAAATTGTAGAGGATACTTTTTCATGCAAAAAGGAAGCAATGAAAAATATGTTTAAGAGATCTTCTTAATTTATATAAAAGTAATGAGACATGTTTCCTATGTAGGTTGTTCATTTTAAAAAGAAAATTTGAATATTCTATATAGTTATAGAGGTTTATTAAGTAAGTTTGTTTTTTTTTCAAGGGAAAAATTCCTTTAATCATAGATATATATTATAATTATCTTATGGACTAAATGTTTAAATGTTTAAATGTTTAAATTTTAAACTCCTAAATCATTTGTGTATATTGATAAATGTTACTAAAATTTTAAATTTTATTTTATAGTAACCAATGGATGCTTCTCTTTTTTTTAAAAAAAATATATATATATATATATTAGAAGTCAACAAATTTAGTTTGAGCCTTTAGAGCTCTCACAATTGAGTTAAGAGTTTGAACCATAAAGAAGTCTTAATGTTTAGTGTATATGAAAATAATGAGGTTTGATATATACTTAATGGCCATGGTGAAAAAAAATAAACATGTTACGAAATTTTAATTATATAAATCATTTTATGCTTTATGATGAAGAATTTAAAATATTTTACAACTTGAGTGTGTGATTTATTATTATTTTTATTGGAAAACTCCTTCATTTTTGAGTATTGAGTGTGTGATTTATTAAAAAAATTTAATTTGGAAAACTCCTTTTCTTTTTTTAGTGTGTGATTTATTAATTATTTTTTCTTAATTGGAAAACTCCTTCCTTGTTTGATTGTAAGGAATAAATGATTTTAGGAATAAAAAATGCATTCTTTGTTTAAAAAAGAAAAAGTGTTTGAGTGTGCAATTTATTAATTATTTTTTAAAATTGAAAAATTAAGAAATTTAAATTGAGCACTTGGTGTTCTCTTAACTATTCTCACTAAAATCCCCTTTTTGCTTTTATAATATATAGATAGATAGATAGATAGATGGATGGATAAGTCTGCAAGATTAAACGACAAATTTAAATTAAAAAAAGGAAAAATATTATTTAAGTGGAAGGTAGCAAAAGTATTTACAAATACTGTCTGAAGTATTTTCACATAGATTCAAGCCTAAAAGTTAGACTCACTTTCTAAATTCAGTGATGTATCAAGAAGATAATTAGTTAATAATTAAATATTCTCTAATTATCAATCAATCATTTTCTTGACACGTTATTGGGTCTAGAAAGTGGTTGTTTACATCATTTTCCGTTAAGGTATTCTCATAGTTTTTTATTTTTATTTATTTATTTATTATTATTATTATTATTATTATTATTTTATACTAGTCATGTTACTTAGGTTGTGCAAAATATCGCATAATCTGCATTGATTTGTCCAATTTGCACCGATTCGACTGCTAACTGTAGGTTAGTTTGAGCGGTTTGAAATTTATAATTTGCCTTCGAAACCACTTTGATTCGCCATAGTTAATACATATGTTTTTTTACCTTGAATGAAATATTAAAGTGAAAATCAGCGTGAGAGATATTTAAGATGTGAAATTTGTTATAAATTAGTAATATATATATATATATAATATTATGTCAAATTAGTTAGTGTTACATATATAAAAAATATTATGCAAATTAGTATTATATATTATGCAAATACTTAATAATTATTTGAGATCATTCTTTAGTTAACTAGCAAATTAAAACTGCTCAAACCGTCCAAATTGCGATTTGATTATTTGTTAATCCGCCATTCACAGTTTGATTTATAATTTTACCCTCAAACTCTACTGAACCACACCGTGCACATACTTGTTACGATAAAAAATGATGTGTCTCTAATCTTATTATTTTTGCAAATTCTTATATATTTTTTAAAAAATAATATATAAATTTACTTTCTAGATCTAATGATGTGTAAATAAGATGATTAGTTGATAATAAAAGAAAACATGAGAGAGAAAGAGAGAGAGAGAGAGTTACCTTAGATATTTTAGTAAACTGCCCATCACTAAACTTGAAAAATGTATTTAATTTTTAGATTAAAGTAACACTACTCATACTTTTTACACCTCTACCAAATTATTGACATGCCAAAAGGTTTTCATTAACATTTTCTTCATCTTCATTTTTTAATAGGATTGGATTTCTCTTCAGTTGAAGAGAAGTTCATTCCAGTCCAATTAAGTCTGTCTGGTACACTATAGGTCTCACTCTATGACCTACATTGTCCATTTTATAGGTACTATGTCTAAATCATTTATGAAAAAAAATAAAATTGATCCGATAATCATAATTATATGATTTTATTAGATTTATATTTAAAAAATTAATGAAAATATTATTTTTAAATAAATCGCTCATTTTTTTTTACACAAATCTAACATGATCATAAAATTACAGTTTTTTTCCTTCTAATTTATGTTTTGCACTTACCATTTAAACATACATGTTTATGTACCACGGAGTTCCCATTTGCTTTGGGCCAACTACATCACAGATGCATGCATATTTTCCACCTTAATCTAATCTTGTATTCCCAATTGGTGCATGAATACGAGTGATGCAGGTACCAAAAGGAAAAGCTTAAAATTGATGGACCTTTCAAAGACCTGAAAGATGAACAAAAACTAGAGGTAAATGGCCCATCAAATTTGCAACTTCCCTTAACAACAGTTTTGAGCCCTTGGAATGGCCCATCAAGAAAAAAACGGTTGTTTCCTCATGATTACATCATAGTCCAGATCTAGGCCCATTTAATAAGTTTATGTTTATAAGCTTTTTTTTGTTGCTTATATTTATAAAAATATTTGAAAATTATTTGGTGTCTATTTTTACTTATGAAAAATGTTAAAAAAGTTTATAAATTCTGCTATTTGTTTGAAAGTTAGCTCACTTATTGGCTAAAAATAAGCCAACAAAAAAAATTAGTTTGTTTGATAAATTTCTAGATTTTTGACTTTTGTAAAAAAATGAAAATGAACATATGCAAATTTGATTAATTCGAGCTTTTTGACGGAAAATAAATTTAGTAGATGACTCATGACTTTTTTTTTTTTAATATGAAAATAATTTTTTTTAATCATACGTTGACTTCTTATGAAAAGTTCATTTTTAAATAATTTGAGATTTTTTTAAAAAAATATACGTTGACTTTCTAACCGTTGTCAAATGAAACCTAAATTTTAAAAAAAATTAAAAAATGAACTTTTTTAATTACTTTGAAAATAAAATTTTTATTCTTTTCTTCCAACCCCAGCCCAATTCGACCATCTCTAATGAGGACCCCCACCTCCAGCCGCCACTTCCAACAAGTCCTCGCACCTTCAACAGCCAACCACTATTTCTGATCATTGGCAATGGCAACCTTCAGCTACCACCATCCTCCTCTCACTCTTTTTTTTTTTTTTATAAAAAAAAACACGTGTACTCTAAATATATTTTTATTTTCATTTTAACCAAAAAAAAAAAAAAAAAAAACGGCTTTCTTATTTGCTTTTTTACTGATTTTGACATTACTATGCGTGATGTAGGTGTATGAGGCAATCATTGAGGCATCCGGGCGAGGAATAGATGCAACGAAGAAGATATCAAAGGCCTTAGGAAAGATGCCATCAAAGGCCTTAAAAGTTGCTGGCATAGCAGTGTTCCTTTTCTCTGCAGGCATGATGGTTTGGGACATATTTTCATCTGATCACATCATTCAAGCTGCAACACATGAAGCTGTTGTGAGTGTAGCCTCAATGGGTGGTGCAGCGCTAGGATCAGTTGTTTCAGCTGCCTTGACATCTAGATTGGTCGGTGTTGCTGCATCGTCTTTGTTCGTTACTGTGACAGGAATCGTATGTAGCATCGTAGGCGCCTTTATTATTGGGGCATTTGCTGGTTGGTTCATCGATTTGGTTTTTAGCTCCGGAGGCAGTGCCCCCTTCAGCACTGATGGCCATCGGTGCTACGTTGCACCGTTGCCTGATGGGGAGACTCTGGCTCGTCAAATTGCCCATCGTACCAAATTTTCAAACTAGTCCTTGTTAGTTATAGCAACATCCTTTTTAAAAGGTTTCACCGCAAGGAACCACCTCTAAGTTATAAATTCTATAATTTTGGATATTTATAACTTGCATAATAAATGTGATCAATAATAATATCATAACATTAGTTGGTATATTAGTGTGTATATTAATTGGTGCATGTAGCACCACCGTTATTAGTAGTGGTGCACGTGAATTTTTGTGTGTGTTAATATTCATAATAATATTAAAATATTTAAATTGTATTTAGATTATAAATTTTAATAGAAATTTAGAAAAAAAGAAGAAGGAAAAAGCGAGGGAAATAAAAATAAAATGAATATATATTTTTTTCACATTTTATTTTTGCTTTTAAAATCCATAATCTAAACGCATTGTCTTGTTATTATTATTATTATTATTCTATTTTTATTTTTTAATGCAATCTTGGACTTCTTTGAACAACCAAGACAATAATAATGAATGATATTAATATTAGAGTTACAGTTAAAGTTATATGTAACTCTAATATTAATAAAAATCACATAGGATTGGAAAGAAAAATATGAAACCTCAAAATTTCGGATTCGTAATGTGATTATTTGATGAAAGATATTGTCAATCATGCAAATGACAAAATGAAAGTAAAATCTTTGAACATATATAGGAAGCAAACCTAGAAACAACAACATAGACATTTGGCTAAAAATTCATCAACTGTCCTTAACCCATATAGCGTAGCCAATTTCCATGGAAGAACACATCCACAAATGTACGTGTACATGTATTTTAATACTAAATATGATGATTTTAAATTTTGTTCTAAAAGAATGATGGCTTCAATTATACAGATAACATGACATTCAATAAACAAACTTGAGTCAATTTTTCTTTTTTAATACAAGAAGAAACAATCAAACATAATTCCAATCAACATCAAAATTCATTCAAAAAATAAAGTTACCAAAATAGAAAAAGTGCATGAGTCATTAAAGCTTCGTCTCAATTATGACTCCATAAACGCTTGAGAAAAACATCGGTAGCCAAATGCCACTACAACAAATGACACTTTTATTAAAATAAATAATTAAAATTATACTTTAATTTTAATTTTATTTTAAAATTAAAATTAAAATTATTCTTTTATAACACATATTGTACCAATATTTAAAAAATAAAATAAAATAAAATAATACGTGCATTGCACGGGTCAACTGCTAGTTTACAAGTAAATAAAACATTAAGAGAGGTTATTTCTAGAATAAAGAAGTGTAGAAAACATCATCTAGTCTTTGCTCTTTTTTAATAGTAGTAGATAGTGGATAACTAAACCGTGTTGGGAGAGTTTTACTTTGATTATTCAAATCATTATTTTTTATATCACAATGTGTAGATCGTTTATGAAAAAAATAAAATCTATTCGACAACCATAGTCACATTAATTTATTACATTATTATCTCCCAAAAAATGAATCATATAGTTTTCAAATAATATTTATTGTTTATTTTTTAGCAAATCTATTAAGCTTGGGCTGGGGTTGGGTAGGTTTGAGCACTACTGGGTTGGGCCTAGGTAAGTCTTGAGCCCAATCCAATTCTCTGGACTTATACTCAGAGTTTCATGCACTCTGAGAATAAATTTACTGTGAATTGTGAATATTAATCAGTCATTATTTTTATTCATTGCAGATTTGTGAAGGAAAACAAGAAATGAAAAAGAATTTATTTTCTGTTCTCTAATTTTTTTCCCTCTCAAAAAATTCTAACATCTAAAGACCATCTTCAACACAAACTCAAATCTTTCATCCAATTTAAATTTTATGAAAATGGTGTTCCAACTGTTTCATCAAATTTGTATCAAATAAAGGAAGCCCTATTTTCCCATCAAATCAAAGAAACATTTAACCTTTCATTGAATCTCGCAAGTCACTATTGGTAGACCACTGGATGTATGACCGGTCGGACAATCGGATAGCCGACCAAATTGGAAAATATTTAAAGAAAATTTACACTAGGCTAGACCACGGCTTGGACATTCTCCCGGTCGTCTTCTCAGTCGATTGATTATTTAATGAAAATTGAAAATTTAGCGTTGGAACACTTGGTATCAAATAAAACTTTGAATCTAAATTTTTACTATAAAAAAAAAAAAAAACACTAGAGATGCTCTAAACACAGTTTTTTCTAAAAGATATCAAAGTGGGCATGATGTCATGTGGCCCATTCAAGTACCCAGCTCTTTACGGTCCTTCAGATTGCTGGACTCATTAACCACATGACATTACTATCTAAAATAAAAAAAATTAGACCTAATTTTTAAGTTTAATAATGTCACAACTAATTAAAATATTAAAAGTAATATTCTTTTTTATAGATTTTCTAATTATCAATTAATTATATTACTTACACATCATTGGGTTTAGAAAATAGGTGTAGAAAGTGAGATTGTATATCATTTTCCAAACCACATATATAGCATTTGATTAATGACAACGGGTGATTCTATTTGCACTTAAATAATAATTCAGTATGTCCAACTAAAGTTTTGAGATTTTAGTTCTTATTATACCTTATTATAAATTTACTAATAAGGACAACGTACATTAAATCTTAAAATATATATGTATATATTTTTTTTTCTCATGGTACACCCAAATTATTTATACGTATTTTTCATATTTAACTTTCTACATTTTTTTTTTCTAAGTTTTAATTATTTACTTCCTCATTTCAAAATTTCAATTCACCCACCAAAACTTACCATTGTTATCATCATTAGCCTATTTAGGCCTCGTTTGGCATGCGAGTGCTTTAGCCTAAAAGTCAAAAAGTTAGTAAAAAAAATTAAAAAGCTAATAACCTATACTAAAAAGTCAAAGATTCTATTTTATCTCTACTTTTTGCACATATTTTCGTAAAAAAAAAAAAAACCATTTTAAACATACTAGTTTTTTTTTTTACCTCATACTTTAGCTAAAAAAGTAAAAAATTAGTAAAATAATATGTTCCTAAACGAGGCCTTAGTTTCACTTTTCTAGTTAATTTTCAATTTTTTTTTTTCTAAAAAATGTTTTTAGAAAATGAATTATTGTTTGGCTGTTTCAATTTTTTTTGTAGGGTAAATTACACTGACACCCCCTGAGATTTATGTTTATTACAGTTCTTCTCTCACCTTTTGGAAATTACATCTCTTCCATTGAGGTTTGAAGTTTCATTACAGATTTTCCTCCTCAGCAATTTAATTTTTTGAAATACCAATTTTGCCTTCATTGGGAAAATTACATTGACACCCCTCATATTTTAGAAATTACAATCCCCTCCCTAAGGTTTAAAGTAGCATTACCAATTACCCCCTCGGTTAGTATTAGTTGAGAAAAAAATTCATTGAAAAAATTAATTAATTGGAAAAAAAATTATTTGAAAAAAAAATTAATTGAAAAAATTTTTTGTTAGTAAAATTTTTAAATTTTTATTTAAAAACCAACGTAAATTCACTTTTTGAATCTACAATTTTTCCTTAAATTTACAAACTTAGACAGCCATTTATAAATCAAAAAAATTATCAAACAAGTTTTTATGATAGTTTTTAAAATTTTTGTAAATATAAATTGAAATCTGAAAACGAAATGGTCACCAAACAGGCCTCAGATGGTAAAAATGTCGTAAAATTAACAAATAATTAAATAAGTTGCCAACGCAAGAAATGACTTATGAAAAGATTCTTAGGCAATGTATGGTTTGATTTTTAGAATTTTTTTTAAAATTAAAAATTAATTTGGTTAAGAAATGAAAAATAAAAAATAATTATCATTTAAGGGTGAAAAATAATTATCATTTTAACTTTTGGGCTGGTTATATACATACGTATGGCTGTTTCAATTTAATTTGTAAAAAAATTATTTCTAACCACTCGAAAGATAAAAATTATATAAAAATGATAATTATTTTTTATTTTTTTTATTTTTTAACCAAATTAATTTTTAATTTTTTTTAAAAAATTCTAAAAATCAAACCATACATAGCCTAAAAATCTTTTGTTACGTCATTTCTTACGTTAGTAACTTATTTAATTATTTGTTAATTTTACGATATTTTTACCATCTGAAGCCTGTTTAGTAACCTTTTCATTTTCAGTTTTAATTTATATTTACAAAAATTTTAAAAATTGTCATAAAAAATTGTTTGATAATTTTTTTGGTTTATAAATGATTGTCTCAGTTTGTAAATTTGAGGAAAAAAATGTAAATTCAAAAAATAAGCTTACGTTAGTTTTTAAACAGAAATTTAAAAATTTTACTAACAAATTTTTTTTTTCATTTAATTTTTTTTTTCAACTATTTGTTTTTTCAATGAATTTTTTTTCCAACTAATACTAACTGATGGGGTAATTGGTAATACTACTTTAAACCTTAGGGAGGGGATTGTAATTTCTAAAATGTGAGGGGTGTCAATGTGATTTACCCATGAGGGCAAAATTGATATTTAAAAAAATTATATTTCTGAGGGGGGGAATCTGTAGTGAAACTTTAAACCTTAGGGAGAGATGTAATTTTCAAAAGGTGAGAGGGAAAACTGTAATAAATATAAATCTCAGAGGGAGTCAGTGTAATTTACCCTATCTTGTATGTTGGAACAAAAATTCAAAAATTTCCTCCAAAATAATGTGGTGCTTTGGAAAGTTGGTAAAAAGTTAGTTTTTTAAATTTTTAACTTTTTTGGGTTTTTTTGGCAAAAAATTGGATTGTTTTTGGTAAAAAAAAATTAAATTTATTAACTAAAAATGTTAAAAAGTCAAAAAAACTGACTTTTTACCGATCTTCCCAAATTGCCCCAATGACTCACTGGGATGCTTTGGATTTTGGGTCTAACGTACAACAACCAATCATTCGGCAATAAATAAAGGCTCCATTTGATTTAATATTGAAATTCATTTTGGAAGATAAATCTTTGAAAAGAATTTTAAAATTTATTTAAACTTCGTTTGGCATTAGTTACGGTAGTCAATTTTTTTATGTTAAAACTTTTTTAGCCTTGTTTAGTTTTTGTTTTTGGATTTTTTTGATTTTTATGAGAGAAAAAGTGTAATGATTATGATTTGGATATGAAATTTTATCTTATTAGCTTATATAACTTATTTTGTCCTTTTGTGTGTTTTTTAAGCCCCAAAATGTTTACCAAACGTGAACTTAATTATGAATTTTGAAACTAGTTTTTTGAGTTTTATATTTTGAAAGTAATTTTTAGAAATTTGTAAATTGAAAACTTGTTTGATTAAGAATTTTCAAAACTAATTTTTAATTTGAGCCTTTTTTGTTTTTTGTTTTTTTGGGTCTTGTAGTCAAAACTTTTTACAATATTATAGTCAATTTTATTTACTTCTTTTACATACATAGTCAAAACTTTTTACAATATTATAGTTAACTTTATTTTTGTTTTTTATCATTATATTTTTATCTTTTTTTTTTTATATACGTAATCTAAATGTACTTTGTAACCAGATCTAATATAATCTATGTGACAGAGTTTCATTCGTACATATTAGTTCGTAAGAACGTTTTTAAAATTTTAAAATTGCTTTTCTCAATTATATCTACTCAATCCAATCTAGATAACGTTTCATATTTATTACATTTGTTTTCCATTTCTTTATATTTTGTTTACTATTTACATACACTTTTATGATCTCATATATATGTCTAAAACATAACAAATTATTTGGCCAATATTTAGAAAAAAATTTACAAAAAAAAAAAAATACCAAAATCACTTTTCTTTTTAGGTAAATTACAAATACACCCCTGAGGTTTGATTAAAATACAAATCATCCTTGTAGTTTTGGAAATTACATTCTATCCCTTGAGATTTCTAATTTCATAACAAATCGTCCCTTTTATTAATAAATCATGAAGTCAATTAATAGTTTTTAATGATATTAGAAATATATTTCAATTAATAATTTAGATAATTTTATTATTGTATGAGAGAGTAATTATGAATTTAATTTTTTTAGTTAATTCTGTTAAGTAAAAAAAATCTCACAAGAGGGTATTTGTAATTTTTCAAATTATAGGGGCAATTTATACTTTAAGCAAACCTCAAGAGGCGTATTTGTAATTTACCTTTTTTTTTACTACACATTAATCAATCATTTTTTTCTCTCTCCTTTCTCTTTTTCAATCACTTTTTTCTCAACAGTTTGGGAGGCTGTTGCACACCATGCATAGCAGTGACTGTTGCGCAGTTCATGGGGTCTTTTGTCGGATCTCATTCCAACGATCTAAACCGTTCAATTTTTAGAAGACATTGAGTAGAATATGCACACAAAAATTCAAGTTGATCGGACTTTGGTATCCCTTTCATCCAGGTATGTTTGTATTCATATTTATACTTAAAATTAAATTTACCATTCAATTTTTTAGATACAAATATGTCTGGATGAAAAGGATTCCGATCTCTGATTAATTTGAATTGTCACAAGTATATTCTACTCAATATCTTCTAAAAAGTGAACGGTTCGGATCGTCGGAATGAAGGCCAAAAAATGCTCCATTAATCGTGCAATAGTGACTGCTACATATAGTGCGCAGCAGTCTCCCCAATCCGTTCTCTCACACCTATCTATTCAATTACAAAAAAATATCAAATCATTAGAGGGTGGTCGCGGATTGGTTTTGGATGATTTGGTTTGCAGTTTGGACCTTTCTGCATGTCTGTGGTTTGGGAAAATTGAACCCATAATGGCCCGCAATGTGTGTTGCGATTTATGCAGATAGGGTTCACGGATATATGAGCAGTTTGTGGACTGGTCTTTTTCCTTTAAAAAGCAAAACTTGGGCAAAATATTTTCACTATTTTCAGTCTATGAATTTCAAAATGTCGAGGAAAACATAGAACAGAGGTGAACTTCGTCTTCAAAGCCAAAAAGGCAGAGCACTAATTGAGCAACACCCAAATGCTTTAACCACAGAAGTTCAGCTTCTTCATGACTTTCACATAAGCCAAAGGAACAATGCCTGGTTGTCTAAGTGTACGTTAGACTGCATTAAGGAAAGGAATCTCATTAATTCACCTTTTAGCATTTCACAGTTGTTAAACTAGAAACAGAATACAATTACAATCAGAATATGTGAGATATGAGAGGAGAGACGGTCCAGGTTCTTTTAAAAAAAACATAAAATTGTTTAGTGTAGGCGGGTGCAGGTGAAACCAGCAATCGGTCTGCAACCGCCCACAACCTGCAATGAAGGAATAATCTAAACTGCATCCGACCCTACTTACATTTGAAATGGCCTATTTGTATGTGGTTCGGATCGGGTTGGTGCGGTTTCTACGGGTTAGATAACTATATGCCCAGCCTTACATATCATCCTAAACTTTAAAACTATTTTCAAAATATATAATCAAAATTTTGAAATTTTGAAATTCTCTTCAAAAAATTATTTTTGAAATAATATCTCAAAACATAAACCAAACGAGAGCAAATTTAAAACTTATTTGGTTATTAATTTTGAAAAGAGTTTGAAAATTTAAAACTTGTTTAGTTATACATTTTGAAAGACGTTTTAAAATTTTAAAACTTGTTTACTTATGAATTTTGAAAAGAGTTTTCAATGGTTGAGTTGAATATAGGTTTGAAAACCCAAAACCAAATTACCTTTTGGATTTTAGACTATCAAATTGTGATTTGAAAAATAAACCAAGCAGAGTTAGAATATTTTTATTTCTAAAGTGCATCTAGAAAATTGAGTTTTGAAATTTCTTGATTTTTTGGATAACCAAACATGAAGTCTAAATTTTTCTAAAACATCTCCTCTCTACTTTTTCTACACATAATACAAGAAAAGTCAAAAAGTGCACTTATTCTAAACTTCCCAAACTTGGCCTTAATTTCAAAAAGCGAAACCAAACAGGCTTGTTTCTCATTACAGTTATTCTTTTAGAATGGTTTCTAACCCAACAGTCATGGCCGCAGTTTCAAGATTCCCTTTGATCTCCCATTACTATCTTCTTCTACAATCCTCTTGTTTCTTGTCTTTATTAATAATGCACAAGCGTGCACACACACACATATATCTATATATATATATATATCAGATATATGTATGTATATATATCATATAGATATATTCAATTTTTGCTGTTGAAAGCTACTGCCATATTCCTTGAATGAAGCCATCTTCCATGATTGCTTTGACCCTATAGTTGGTGTTTCTTTTAGAATTCAATAATTTTGATTAGATTTACATGATTAAAAATTTAGTTTTGTGGTTTTTAAATGTGTCAATTAGTTCCTGAATGTTATTGTATATTTGTTGAATAAAAGGAATAATAGTAATGAGAAATTTATTTAAGGGTTTTTGAAAAGGCTTTTGAAAGTGGTGTAATTTGAGTTCAAAAAAATAAAATAAAAATGGTGCAATTTGAGATTTTTGATTTATTTATTATTTCGTGTATCTTGAAGGATCATTTGAGAAAAAACATAGGATATATTGAGAATATATTATAAGTTTAAATAATTTAACAGAATGTATTAAGAAATTGAACGTGCTTAATAATTTTTTAAGTGTAAATAGAATTGTCCGAATAACAAGTGACCACAAACATTTAAAATTCTTTTGCACATTATTTGGGGTTTAGAGTTCAAGCTAAACTAGGGGTAGGCTAGTAAAATCAACCAAGTTATTGGAGTTTAATTTATGTTTGACTTATTAAAAATTTGTTTGAGATTAAGGCCAAGTTTGGCAACTCAAAAATAATTCATCTTTTTATCTTTTTTTCATCACATCACCTCTTTACTTTTCTGCACATCTTTTCGTAAAAAGACAAAAAGTACACTTATTTAGGTCATCCCAAACAATCCCTAATTGTTATGTAAATAAACTAAAAATATATTTTAGAATTTGTTAAGTTTCAACAACTTGCTTCTTATCTCAATCCGTTTATATGTAATATAAAAAAATAAATTACTCAAGCTCAACTTTTAATTTGGTCAATTTAGAGTTTGTTTAAGATCTATTTGAACGATAGTTAGATAAATTAATATTAAACACATTTTGAAACACATTAATTTTTGAAGTCAAATTTATTCTGTGCTCATTTAAAACCAAACCAATCCGAAGCATATATAAGCATTTAATGCTCACCAACTTGAGGTTTTTGTCTAAATTTTTATAATTTGGATTTATCTAAGGCAATATGAGACTAATAGATTGACGTAGTGGATAAAGTGCCCCTTGCTGGAGATGATTTCTATCGTGAAACTTTCTCCTTAGTTCATATTACCTCGTTATAATTCTCTACTTTGAGTTAATAAAATTTCTCATTTTTTCATTGATGAAAAAAAAAAAAAAAAAAAAAGCTTCAATTTAAGTTTCACCATTTCAGTTTTTTGTCCTTTATTTCTCACCTCCTGAGTGTAAAATTGCAAAACAAATTATTGAAGACAATGTCAAGTGCAAACTTTCTATAAACAATTTACTGAGTTTTCTATGAACAATTCAAGTTTCACCATCGTAGCTTTTTCATCTCTATTTCTCACCTACCAACTATAAAATTGGAAAACAATTTATCGAAGGCAATGTCAAAGTTCCAAACTTTGTATACTTATCAAAATCTCAAGTAGACATATTTAAATCCCATAAATCATATATTAGTTGGACTTATGTGATACGTTAACTCATACCATTATTGCCATTGTCTTGACAATGACCATGATATGATTTTTTTCCATTTTATAGATATGGGTGGTTCATGGTCAATAACTCAAGAAATAACCCAAAAAAGAAAACAATGAAGAACAAGAACAAGAAGAAAAAGTAACCACACATGTATGGTGGGTTTATCCTAATTAGTTCATGTCTGATCAAACCAAACCAATTAATGCTCAATGCCGGTCTTCCTTTCCATGTTGCATTTTGAAAATGTAAACGAACCATTGCGTATAATGTTTAATTAATTGACATTTATTATTTTTAGCTTTGTCAAAATTGTGTGGGATTGTCTAAAAAAATTATCAAGGATTTTTTTTCCTTCACTTCAAAAAATTAAGGTTTTAGAAACCAAATTTAGGGTTAAAATTATTTTTTAGAGATCAAATATTTTTGTTGCGAAAAGTGTTATTATATTTTTAGGAACAAAAATTAGACATTAGTAATGAATTATTATCCTTTTGGGACCAAATTTTTTGTCTCAAAAAATAAACTATTTTGAGATCAAATTGTTTTGTCTCCAAAAATCTATTTATTATGGACATTTTCAAAATTTTGTCGCTAAAAGCCTTATTTTTAACTTTTTGGGACGATCTTTTAGTGATTATTCTCATGACGATAGAAATTGGTCCCTAAATGCCTTTTACAATAAAATTTTCACTTTTAAAGACCAAAACATTTGGTTTCTAAAACTTTTATATGTTGTAGTGCTTATATATATTAGAGGTTTCACTACAGGAAATTGCACTTTTGCCGACAAAGAATTTCGTCTGCAAAAGTCCATTTTTAGTAGGCAAAAGTTTTCTGCGACTAATTTTTTTAGTCGCCACTTTGGTCTTCAAATTATATTTGCCGACTAAAATTTTGATCGTTGAATATATAATTACCGCAACTAAACCATTTAGTAACTAAAAATCGTTAGTCGCTAAGAGTACTAATTTACCGACCAAATATATTAGTCGCCAATTGTGCCATTTCCCGACCAAAAATGTTAGTCACCAAAAATAATGTTTGCGCGATTAAAACTTTAGTCAGCAATAAACCTATTCGCGACCAAACACTTTGGTTGTCAAAATTAATAATTTTACCGACTAATTATTTAGTCGCCAAATGTACCCTTTTACCTACCAACATTTTGATCGCCAAATATGAATAGTAAAACACTAACTAATCACTTGATCGCCAAAGAGGAATAACCTAGTTGGGCCAAAAGTTGTAGGCTCTCCTAAAAAACCAATTTCGTGCGACATTATCAGTGTAGCTCGAAAGCTCTACACATTTAATAGTTCACTTTGGTGGTTATTTTGAGTCATTTCACTACAAGGAGGTTATGTATGTCAGACTTTTGTTGATTATTAACCAGAAGGATTCCTCTATTCAGGAAATTTTAGAGGTAATTTTGCATAACTAACTACGCTGCCCCCCGAGCAGGAAATAAATCCATACACACAACTACTGACTTCAATCTGAAAAACGTAGTTTGGTTTAGACTTTTCAGAGTATACAACCTATACAGTCACCATCTAGATTTTCTTTCATGGCTTTTGTTTAGGTAATATTAAAAAAGATTTAAATATATACAACAATATTTAAAATTTTCTTACTATATATAACATTTTTTTACATATATGTATGATATATTATTTATTAATATAACCAGTGAATTGGACTATAACTAGTCCTGGGGTTTTTCTTTTGGTGTTTGTTGTTTTAGAATTCTATCATGTATTAAGCTGCGTAAAATGTTTACTGATAATTATTTTTTTCTAAATATATAATATTATTGATGACTGAGTTTTTTCTGAAAATCTGTTGTTTTTTTTTTTTTTTTTTCTTTCTCCAAACTAGTTTCTAGTTTTTTTTTTAGATTAAAAAAAAGTAATCTAAAAAGTAAAACCAAACAGAGTGTTTTTGTATTTTCAAAATCTGACCAGAACAATCACAAAAGTTAATAAAAAACAAAAAAACATAAAAGGAGAAGAAAAGCACAATCCAAAAATTATTCAAGAAACTAATTGCTTGGTTAGGTATTTCAAAAAATACTTTTCAGAAAATTCTACTTTCTTATTTTCCGTATTTTTTTTTTTGTTTTTATTGATTTTTTTAATATTTTAAGCAATTCTTTTACTTTTTAGATATAGCTAGCATAAATACATCTAAAAAAGTAAAAAATTTGTGAAAAAACTTTTTAAAAATTCACTAAATACCAAAAATATATATATAAAAAAAAATGAGAATTCATTACATTTTTTTGTATTTTTATGTATTTTTAATTTTTTAAAATATTTTTTCACAATTTTTTTACTTTTTAGATACATCTAAGTAAGATGCATCTAAAAAAGTAAAAAAAAATGTTTAAAATTTTAAAAATATTCACTAAAAACAAAAAAACACAAAAACCAAAAAACTCAATTTAAAAAAAACTTAATCTAAAAAACTCAAACTAAACACACTGTGATTTCAAAACCTAGCCACAACAATCACAAAAAATACCAAAAATATTGAGAGAACAAATTTCTACTATCAAAGAATATAACTATTTTTTATTAACGTATTAAGCTCTTCAAAGGAGAAAAAAAATATTGAAAATCACAAATCGAGGAGCAAGAGCAAGAGAGCATGAGAGTGACTGAGTTACGTGAGGGGCAAAGCTAGCGGCTGATGGTGGAAACGGTGGTGGCTGAGAGTAGCAGCAACATAGTAGGAAAAAAAATGCTAATGTTCACAAATTAGGGGTGGAAGAGAGCATAGGGAGAGAGAGAGAGAGAGAGAGAGAGGAAGAAGGAGGAAATACCTAGTGGATAAGAGCTTCGAAGGTTGGTTAAGGCGAGGAACTTGTGCGTGCGTGCATGGTAGAGAGGAAGAAGGAGAGCTAGCTGCAATTAGCAAAATGAATTGATTAAAAATTAGGGCCAAATCACTAAATCTCATCTACCACACCAATAATCAATTCAACATACCATAAATCTAGAACACAAATTAAAGCCCTTTTACTCATTTCACAGAAATCAAAATCCTACAACATCAAAAAAAAAAAAAAAAAAACCTCTAGAGTTAGAGTGAAATGGGGAAAGAGGAGAGAGAGAGGCGGACATAGAGAAAGAAAAACATGAATGTCGATAGGAGGCGAGACAATGGTAAGTGGCAGTAGCGGTGTGATGATGTGCGATAGTGGAAGATGAGAGGCGATAGTCATGTGCAACAGTGAGATGAGCGGCGGTAGTGATTCATTTTGTGTGCAAAAGAAAGAGAGCAAGAGAGAGAAAGAACCTACTTGCTTGTGAAGGACTAAAGAGACTGATATAGAAAAAAAAAATAATGGCAAAATTTGGGCGGCAATCTTAAAATTTTCCCACTAAATTTGTATACACGATTTGCCGACCAAAAAATATTTTGTAGCCTAAACCCTAAACTTAATGCCGATTTGTCACCTATTGTGAAACTTTTGGCAACTAGATGTGTTTTAGTCAGCAAAAAGTAATATTCCCGGACTAAAAATATTTAGTAGCCTAAAACCTAAATTAATGCCGACCAAACTTTAGTCGGTATTTGCCAAAATTTAGTTCGATACCACCAAAACGGCGTAGTTTTATTCTCTGCGACCAAAATATTTTAGTCACTAAAATTTTTTCATTACCACTTTTCTTTTCTTTTTTTGTCTTCCCTCTTCGACTTTTGCTGACCAAATTTCAATTTTAGTCGCAGAAAATTATATTTTGGCAACTGAAAAATATTAGTCGGCAAAACTCCAAACCTTTGTCGACGAAATTTTTATTTAGTTGCCAAATGAAAATTTTTTGCGACCAAATAAAATTTAGTCGGCAAATTTGGCCGTTTCCTGTAGTGTTTGACACACATTACCCTTGTGCAATTTAGTACAATTGTGAAAGTTTTGAAACTCATAAATGATACTGACTCTGAAAACTATCTTGAATGTGAAATCTACAGTGTAGCTTCAAACTTGTTATTGTGAGGGCCAAAGAAAGAACCTTGTGTGTAAATATCAAATTAAAACATTTTTCTGTATAGGTTTTTCTGAGTGAGTAGTATTAATTAATTTGAGACTAAATGTTGAAGCTATTGTTTATTGTTGGTTAACTTAGTTTACTTGTTTGTCCTTTGCAGTATAAATAAAATAAAATAAAACAGTAAAAGGAATGACTTTCTCAATGCAATTTTAGAATAGAAAAAAAATTACCCAGAACTTTATTTTTTGAGTTCACACTAATTAAGATGTTTCCTTTATAATATAGTAAAAATGTTCAATGATTAAACACCAGTTGGCAAAATAGAACCTTGAATATACGACACAAAAAGTTAACTCTATGAACATATATATATATTTCATTTGACTAAATACAAAAAAATATTTATTCAAATATGGAATGCTTGGAAATTACATTTAGACATTAAACATAATGCATGGATACAAGGTATGATGAGCAAAAGTCTAGCAATAATATATGGGATAGCCATGGTTGAGACATTTAACGCAAGGTCAAGAAAATACAACTACTTCATATAAATAATATAATAAGGGTACATTATCAATAGGTCTTAATAGTTTGACTTAATTTCTATCAAGTCATATTAAAAATAAGTCCTAATAAAATCGTAGTTAAAAATAATTTTTTGTAATTATTTTTTGTATATGTCGCTAAAAATTAACAATTAGTGACTTTTTATCACGATTTTTATAAATTGTAGCTAAAACTTATAATTAGTGACTTTATTTGTAACGAACTTTTTTAACTGTCACTAAAAGTTACAAATTAGTGAAGTTTTTTTTGTGATATTTTTTTAAAATGTCACTAAAATTTATAATTACTGACATTTTTTGTGACAAAATTTCCAAACTATCGCTGAAAATTAACAATTAGTGATTTTTTTTAATAGAGTTCGATAAAAAATGTTATTAATTATCATAAGACCTATTGAATAATGAACCCATTTATTAGGGCCTACCCATAAGTTCCCTAATAATAATGGTCAAATTGTCTTACTTCTGTAAATATAAACATTTAACATTATAAAAGCATTGAGTAATCGAGTTAGCGCAGTGAACAACTGTCTTAAAGCTTTAACTCATACGGTTGGATTTAATTATTAAAATTCCCTTCTTTATCTTATTAGTCTGGACTAGGATTTTTTAATAGGAAAAAAAAAAAGCATTCAGCTTGCTTGGTTCTATTTTTCTAAAAATACTTTTCAGAAAATTCTACTTTCTTATTTTTCTTATTTTTTTGTTTTTATTAAATTTTTTTAATATTTTAAGCAATTTTTTTACTTTTTAGACACACCCAACATAAATACACTCAAAAAGTTAAAAAATTGTAAAAAAAATCTTTTAAAAATTCATTAAATACAAAAAATATTAAAAAAATACAAAAATTCAATATATTTTTTGTATTTCTATGTATTTATTAGTTTTTTAAAATATGTTTTCACAAATTTTTTACTTTTTAGATACATCTAAGTGAGGTGCATCTAAAAAAATAAAAAAAAATGTTTAAAATTTTAAAAATATTCACTAAAAACAAAAAACACGAAAATAAAAAAACTCAATTTTCAAAAAACTTAATCCAGAAAACTTAAACCAAACACACTGATTAAGATTTTAATAATGTTATAATGATTATATTTAGGGATACTTACACATAGATTATAATATGTGAATTTATTGTTCGATAGATCCTGTAATAATTAACGGTATTTTTCATCAAATACTATTAAAAAAGTCACTAATTATTAATGTTAAGCGACAAATTGAAAATTGTCACAAAAAAGTCACTAATTATAAGTTTTAGCGACAGTTTAAAAAAATCGTCACAAAAAGTCACTAATTTTTAACTTTCAGTGACAATTTGAAAATTTTGTCACAAAAAAGCGTCACTAATTTTAAGTTTTAGCAATATATACAAAAAAAATTGTCACAAAATTATTTTTACCGATGATTATATTAAGGGGTTGTTTGGGCTGATCTAAATAAGTGCATTTTTTGACTTTTTATGAAATATGGGTTGAGTGTGGAGTTGGGTTTGAAGTGATGTGATCGAGAGGTGATGTGACTTAAATATGATAATGATTTTTTGACTTTTTAACTTTTTTAGGTTATGACAAACAAGGCTTAAGACTAATTTTCAATAGGCCTTAATGAGAATTAAATCTAACTATTAGGACTTATTTAGTGTGTTTGGTTTGAGTTTTCTGAATTAAGTTTTTTGAAAACTGAGTTTTTTGATTTTCGTATTATTTTGATTTTAGTGAATATTTTTTAAATTTTAAACATTTTTTTTTTTACTTTTTAGATGCACCTTAGTTAGATGTATCTAAAAAGTAAAAAATTGTAAAAAAATATTTTAAAACATTAATAAATACATAAAAATATAAAAAAATGTATTGAATTCTTGTATTTTTTTTTATATTTTTGGTATTTAATGAATTTTTAAAAGATTTTTTTTACAATTTTTTTACTTTTTAGGTGTATTTATGTTAGGTGTGTCTAAAAAGTTAAAAAATTGCTTAAAATATTAAAAAAATTCAGTAAAAACAAAAAAATACGAAAAATAAAAAAATAAAATTTTCTGAAAAGTATTTTTTGAAAAATAAAAACAAGCAAGCTGAAATTTAAACTTATATTTAAGCAGTAAAATTTGAATATTAGATGGTATTAAAAATTAAATACTTAAACCCTAGCATTATTGTTAAGACTAAATGCATGCACACAATTTTATTTTATTTTTCCTTTGTATATAGCATATTGAAGCAATCTACAAAATTATGACTTCCTCGGTTAAGCCAACCTTTGGTGGCTTTGACCAAAGCCACATCCAAACACTGGTCAAAATAAGTTCCTTTTATTATTATTATTATTATTATTATTGTTGTTGTTGTTGTTGTGTTCTTTG